>JAPTMU010000026.1:2273216-2342488 GCA_028583405.1 Pogonophryne albipinna
CTCGGGGGCACGCTCGCCCCCCTCCTGCGGGACGGGCTGGGAGACTTCACTGGTTTGATGATCCTTCGGGGGGAGAGGGGGGAGACGGGGGAGGAGAACTCTCTGTGCAGAGCCGCCATGGCCGAGCCCGCGATGGAGACCTGGCCGAGCCAATGAGAGGGAGGCATGAGAACGATAATGGTACGGTGAGAAAACGATAATGGTACGGTGAGAGAACGATAATGGTACGGTGAGAAAACGATAATGGTACGGTGAGAAAACGATAATGGTACGGTGAGAGAACGATAATGGTACGGTGAGAAAACGATAATGGTACGGTGAGAAAACGATAATGGTACGGTGAGAAAACGATAATGGTACGGTGAGAGAACGATAATGGTACGGTGAGAAAACGATAATGGTACGGTGAGAGAACGATAATGGTACGGTGAGAAAACGATAATGGTACGGTGAGAAAACGATAATGGTACGGTGAGAGAACGATAATGGTACGGTGAGAGAACGATAATGGTACGGTGAGAGAACGATAATGGTACGGTGAGAAAACGATAATGGTACGGTGAGAGAACGATAATGGTACGGTGAGAAAACGATAATGGTACGGTGAGAGAACGATAATGGTACGGTGAGAGAACGATAATGGTACGGTGAGAGAACGATAATGGTACGGTGAGAGAACGATAATGGTACGGTGAGAAAACGATAATGGTACGGTGAGAGAACGATAATGGTACGGTGAGAAAACGATAATGGTACGGTGAGAGAACGATAATGGTACGGTGAGAAAACGATAATGGTACGGTGAGAGAACGATAATGGTACGGTGAGAAAACGATAATGGTACGGTGAGAGAACGATAATGGTACGGTGAGAGAACGATAATGGTACGGTGAGAGAACGATAATGGTACGGTGAGAGAACGATAATGGTACGGTGAGAGAACGATAATGGTACGGTGAGTTTATTTTGTATGTACTTGCTAGTCTTTGTTTTCAATTGCTCCTAAAATGTTGGCATTTTAGTAATTGGTTAATTGATAAAGTGTGTTTGTGAGGGTCGTGTGTTGTTGTTGTTGTTTGTGAAGCCAGGAGAAGGGCAAGTATATGTTTGTATACTTCTTATAATTTGTTTATAATTGTTGTTTGCCCCTCAAATATAAATAAACCAGGTCTTAAAACACTTTGCTAGTAGCATCAAATATCTTTCCTAATACAAATCTGTTGCCTCGTTGTCTCATCGGAGCTGGATCCAGAAAGCAGATTTTATTGTGTGCATGTTTAGTTTGTAGAGATCCATAGAGGAAGGCAGTGATGAGACGTGATGTTTGTTTGTTTGTTTATGAAGGTCACAGTGAATCACACGCTGCACGTTGTTTAGGTGTCGCTGTTAGAGTGAGATGGAGTGTTTTGAGGTGATGATGATGAAGGCCTCCTCTTACCTCCAGGCTCGCTTCAGGTTTAGGAACAGAGACTTTAGAAACTGTGAAGTGAGGAACCGGAGACGGTTCTGCAGAGATCTGGATCTGAGACGGGATCTGAGACGGGATGTGGATCTGAGACGGGATCTGAGACGGGATCTGGATCTGAGACGGGATCTGGATCTGAGATGGGATCTGAGACGGGATCTGGATCTGAGACGGGATCTGAGACGGGATCTGGATCTGAGACGGGATCTGGATCTGAGACGGGATCTGGATCTGAAACGGGATGTGGATCTGAGACGGGATCTGAGACGGGATCTGGATCTGAGACGGGATCTGGATCTGAGACGGGATCTGAGACGGGATCTGAGACGGGATCTGGATCTGAGACGGGATCTGGATCTGAGACGGGATCTGAGACGGGATCTGGATCTGAGACGGGATCTGAGACGGGATCTGGATCTGAGACGGGATCTGGATCTGAGACGGGATCTGAGACGGGATCTGGATCTGAGACGGGATCTGGATCTGAGACGATTCTTCAGAGATCTGGATCTGAGAAACTGCTCTGACTTTTGTCTCCGTAGCTTCAGTAGAAAGACTTTTCACAACAACTTCCTGCTTCTCCTCCGTTGTTGTCTCCACTTCCTGTTGTTGTTGTTGTTGTTGTTGTTTTATCTCCACCTCTACCTCTTCTTCTGCAGCTCCACTGACGGGCTGACGGACGCGAGCGAGGTCGACAGCGGCGACAACCGTGGCCACCGCCGTCGCTTTACCCCCCCCTTCAGCCTGGAGACAAAACACACAGCTCAGGACCTCCAGAGCAGCTGAAAACAAGCTTTAAATACACACCACAGAAGAAGAAACAGGACCTCCAGAGCAGCTGAAAACAGGCTTTAAATACACACCACAGAAGAAGAAACAGGACCTCCAGAGCAGCTGAAAACAGGCTTTAAATACACACCACAGAAGAAGAAACAGGACCTCCAGAGCAGCTGAAAACAGGCTTTAAATACACACCACAGAAGAAGAAACAGGTCCATGCATCGTGCAGCTAAATGTATATATGAAGTAAATAATAAGAAATAAAAAATTAATAATAATATGCATTTATTCCATTTGTTTATTTAAATGTATTAATACATGTTTTTAAATATATGTAATATTGTTTGAAGTGCTTGTCCCTTCAAGTAGTTGCAAAAAGAAATTGGGGGAAATAATTTCATCAATTCATAAAAATAAATATACGGACAAAAATCTATAAAAATGGTTCTTAATTGTTGAATTAGTGGCGAAATGAATCCAAACCTCTCTGCTCAGCTGCATCATCATGGAGGAGCTGCTCTGCTCCATCATCATGGAGGAGCTGCTCTGCTCCATCATCATGTGGGAGGAGGAGGAGGAGGTGCTGACGGAGGTGAAGCTGCTCTCAGCCTGCAGGCCGGAGTGCTTCCAGGGGGGGGGCACCTCCGCAGGGGAGGACAGCTGCAGGGGGGAGGGGGGGGGGCGTTAGTTTCACTTTACAACACTAGGGTCCTAAAATAACACATTCCTGCAGAGAGACAGACAGCTGACTCTCTGGGCTTAGAAAGGCTAACAGAGAAATGGACTAATCAGTGGAGGGTGTCGTTTCCTGTGTGTCCACAAGAGGGAGCCACTACCATGGATGTACATTCATCTGTACTAGTGTGTGTGTGTGTGTGTGTGTGTGTGTGTGTGTGTGTGTGTGTGTGTGTGTGTGTGTGTGTGTGTGTGTGTGTGTGTGTGTGTGTGTGTGTGTGTGTGTGCGCGCGCGTGTGCGGGTGCCTGCGTGCGAATGTGTGTGTGCGTGCGTGTGTGTGTGTGTGTGTGTTATTGTAAGTGTAATCAGCTAAATGTACTTAAGGTATTAAATGTAAATGTGGCCGATGCAGAAAAATCTTAAATAAAATAAATACATAAAAAATCGAAATAATTCAAATAAAATGAACTTCGAAAAATTATTATTAATAATAAATATAAAATAAGAGGTACTTTATTAATCCCAATTTGTTGCAGCAGCATAAAACAAAACAAGGACATAATGCACATAATTAGAAATTAAAAGAGTAGAAATAAACAATTCTAAAATATAAACATCTTAAAATAGAAATAGAAATAAATCAGCATTAGAGAGCAAGACAAATATACAGATGACCGTTAAGATTACAAATCTATAAACTGTCTGACAAATAAAAACACTGTTGAAGGGGTGCTAGCTGCTAGCTGCTAGCTGCTAGCTGATAGGTGCTAGCTGCTAGCTGCTAGGTGCTAGCTGCTAGGTGCTAGGTGCTAGCTGCTAGGTGCTAGGTGCTAGCTGCTAGGTATTACCTGCTAGGTGCTAGCTGCTAGCTGCTAGGTGCTAGGTGCTAGCTGCTAGGTATTACCTGCTAGCTGCTAGCTGCAAGCTGCTAGGTGCTAGCTGCTAGCTGCTAGGTGCTAGGTACTAGCTGCTAGGTGCTAGCTGCTAGGTGCTAGGTGCTAGCTGCTAGGTACTACCTGCTAGCTGCTAGCTGCAAGCTGCTAGGTGCTAGCTGCTAGCTGCTAGCTGATAGGTGCTAGCTGCTAGGTACTAGCTGCTAGGTGCTAGCTGCTAGCTGCTAGGTGCTAGGTGCTAGCTGCTAGGTATTACCTGCTAGCTGCTAGCTGCAAGCTGCTAGGTGCTAGCTGCTAGCTGCTAGGTGCTAGGTACTAGCTGCTAGGTGCTAGCTGCTAGCTGCTAGGTGCTAGGTGCTAGCTGCTAGGTACTACCTGCTAGCTGCTAGCTGCAAGCTGCTAGGTGCTAGCTGCTAGCTGCTAGGTGCTAGGTGCTAGCTGCTAGGTGCTAGGTGCTAGCTGTGTCTTATCATTCAATAAAACAATAGCAGCAGGGTGTCTGCTGGACGTTAATGAGGATAAACGTCCTCACCTGTTTGCGGGATATGACGGGAGACTTCACAGGTCTGATGGAGGGGACAGAGACTCTGGAGGAGGGGGACACGGGTCTGCAGGACACAGGGAACAGAGACATTAAAGAACCACTGAGCAAAGAGAACCCAAATACCTGTACTTTCTACTTCTTACATGTTGAACCCAAATACCTGTACTTTCTACTTCTCACATGTTGAACATAAATACCTGTACTTTCTACTTCTCACATGTTGAACATAAATACCTGTACTTTCTACTTCTTACATGTTGAACCCAAATACCTGTACTTTCTACTTCTTACATGTTGAACACAAATACCTGTACTTTCTACTTCTTACATGTTGAATACAAATACCTGTACTTTCTACTTCTTACATGTTGAACCCAAATACCTGTACTTTCTACTTCTTACATGTTGAACACAAATACCTGTACTTTCTACTTCTTACATGTTGAACCCAAATACCTGTACTTTCTACTTCTTACATGTTGAACTCAAATACCTGTACTTTCTACTTCTTACATGTTGAACTCAAATACCTGTACTTTCTACTTCTTACATGTTGAACTCAAATACCTGTACTTTCTACTTCTTACATGTTGAACCCAAATACCTGTACTTTCTACTTCTTACATGTTGAACACAAATACCTGTACTTTCTACTTCTCACATGTTGAACTCAAATACCTGTACTTTCTACTTCTTACATGTTGAACTCAAATACCTGTACTTTCTACTTCTTACATGTTGAACTCAAATACCTGTACTTTCTACTTCTTACATGTTGAACCCAAATACCTGTACTTTCTACTTCTTACATGTTGAACACAAATACCTGTACTTTCTACTTCTCACATGTTGAACTCAAATACCTGTACTTTCTACTTCTTACATTTTTAACACAAATACCTGTACTTTCTACTTCTTACATGTTGAACCCAAATACCTGTACTTTCTACTTCTTACATGTTGAACACAAATACCTGTACTTTCTACTTCTTACATGTTGAACCCAAATACCTGTACTTTCTACTTCTTACATGTTGAACACAAATACCTGTACTTTCTACTTCTTACATGTTGAACCCAAATACCTGTACTTTCTACTTCTTACATGTTGAACTCAAATACCTGTACTTTCTACTTCTTACATGTTGAACTCAAATACCTGTACTTTCTACTTCTTACATGTTGAACACAAATACCTGTACTTTCTACTTCTTACATGTTGAACCCAAATACCTGTACTTTCTACTTCTTACATGTTGAACTCAAATACCTGTACTTTCTACTTCTTACATGTTGAACTCAAATAACTGTACTTTCTACTTCTTACATGTTGAACTCAAATACCTGTACTTTCTACTTCTTACATGTTGAACCCAAATACCTGTACTTTCTACTTCTTACATGTTGAACACAAATACCTGTACTTTCTACTTCTCACATGTTGAACTCAAATACCTGTACTTTCTACTTCTTACATGTTGAACTCAAATACCTGTACTTTCTACTTCTTACATGTTGAACTCAAATACCTGTACTTTCTACTTCTTACATGTTGAACCCAAATACCTGTACTTTCTACTTCTTACATGTTGAACACAAATACCTGTACTTTCTACTTCTCACATGTTGAACTCAAATACCTGTACTTTCTACTTCTTACATTTTTAACACAAATACCTGTACTTTCTACTTCTCACATGTTGAACTCAAATACCTGTACTTTCTACTTCTTACATGTTGAACCCAAATACCTGTACTTTCTACTTCTTACATGTTGAACACAAATACCTGTACTTTCTACTTCTCACATGTTGAACTCAAATACCTGTACTTTCTACTTCTTACATGTTGAACACAAATACCTGTACTTTCTACTTCTCACATGTTGAACTCAAATACCTGTACTTTCTACTTCTTACATTTTTAACACAAATACCTGTACTTTCTACTTCTCACATGTTGAACACAAATACCTGTACTTTCTACTTCTTACATGTTGAACACAAATACCTGTACTTTCTACTTCTCACATGTTGAACTCAAATACCTGTACTTTCTACTTCTTACATGTTGAACCCAAATACCTGTACTTTCTACTTCTTACATGTTGAACCCAAATACCTGTACTTTCTACTTCTTACATGTTGAACCCAAATACCTGTACTTTCTACTTCTCACATGTTGAACTCAAATACCTGTACTTTCTACTTCTTACATGTTGAACTCAAATACCTGTACTTTCTACTTCTTACATGTTGAACACAAATACCTGTACTTTCTACTTCTTACATGTTGAACACAAATACCTGTACTTTCTACTTCTTACATGTTGAACTCAAATACCTGTACTTTCTACTTCTTACATGTTGAACACAAATACCTGTACTTTCTACTTCTTACATGTTGAACCCAAATACCTGTACTTTCTACTTCTTACATGTTGAACCCAAATACCTGTACTTTCTACTTCTTACATGTTGAACCCAAATACCTGTACTTTCTACTTCTTACATGTTGAACCCAAATACCTGTACTTTCTACTTCTTACATGTTGAACCCAAATACCTGTACTTTCTACTTCTCACATGTTGAACCCAAATACCTGTACTTTCTACTTCTTACATGTTGAACACAAATACCTGTGGATGTGTGTACTTCTACTTGAGTAAAGGATGTGTGTACTTCTACTTGAGTACAGGATGTGTGTACTTCTACTTGAGTAAAGGATGTGTGTACTTCTACTTGAGTAAAGGATGTGTGTACTTCTACTTGAGTACAGGATGTGTGTACTTCTACTTGAGTAAAGGATGTGTGTACTTCTACTTGAGTAAAGGATGTGTGTACTTCTACTTGAGTACAGGATGTGTGTACTTCTACTTGAGTAAAGGATGTGTGTACTTTTGCCATCTATGGTGATAAGTAATATAAGTTTAAGTACATAAAGTATATTTAGTAATAAGTGTGTTTGTGTCACCTGACGGGGGCGGGCTGTGGGCCCTTCACGTGACGGACAGGTGAAGGAGACTGCTGCCGGCCCCCCCCCACCTTAGAGACGTAGGACTGAGGGGAGCGGGAGGTGGGTTTGGGGGGAACCCTCGGGGGGGTTTTGTGAGACAGATGCTGGGTCATCATTCCTGATTCCACATGCATCTCCATCATGGAGGAGGACTGGAAGCTGGCCTCCATCTTCTGCAGAGAAACAGGGACAGCATTCAGCTTGAGTGGATCATTATTATAACATGTGTTACCGGGGGATACGGAGCTGAGCACAGGTCTGCAGATCCACTTATTAAGGAACACTTTGGGGTATAAGATCAGAGCTGCACCGACCCCCCCACTTTCAAAACCCTGACCAACACACACCTCTTCAGACTGGCTTTTAATTTGTGAATTATGCTGTGTTGCTGTTTTAATATTTATTTATTTAGTATTTCTATTCTTTATTCTATTTCCTCATGTTTTATCAAACCCCTGTAAAGCATCTTTGAAATCAAATGTATTATTATTAAGATGATAGAAAATGTTCCTCCCAGTTCCTCTAACTCCAAGGGGATTACGTGAACTCCTCCTGGTGCAGATTGTTTGGGTATTTAACGGGTTGAGGAGGATGAGAGTGGTTCTGATGCCAGGTGTGTTCTCTCTCACCCTCTGCACGGTGCTTTGGGAGGAGGCGGCCATCTGAGACGTCACGATCGTCTTGGTTTCCTTCACCGGCACGGCTTCCTCACCTGCAGCGGGAAACAGAGAAACACTTTCATCAGAGTTCTGACGCAGAGGAAGTCCACACAGGTCAGAAACATAGCTGGTTATCTTCAACCAAAAACACATTTAAACTCTCTGAGGTCAAAGTTTTAAATTAAAGGAAGTCAACTTTTATTTTGTCGATAAAATTCGGAAATGCACAATTTATAGAAATTGTTGGTAATAAATATATAAACTTGTATTTGTATCTAGGCTAACAGTGTCCCTGCTTCATGTCTTTATGCTAAGCTAGGCTAACAGTGTCCCTGCTTCATGTCTTTATGCTAAGCTAGGCTAACAGTGTCCCTGCTTCATGTCTTTATGCTAAGCTAGGCTAACAGTGTCCCTGCTTCATGTCTTTATGCTAAGCTAGGCTACTGTTAGAGTTTCCACCTGCTTTCCATCTTTATGCTAAGCTAGGCTAACCATTTTCTCCTGCTTCCCATCTTTATGCTAAGCTAGGCTAACAGTTTCCCCCTGTGGTGTCTTTATGTTATGCTAGGCTAACCTTTCCCCCTGTTTCCCGTCCTTATGCTAAAATAGGCTAACCTTTCCCCTTGCTTCATGTCTTTATGCTAAGCTAGTTTAACCTTTCCCCTTGCTTCATGTCTTTATGCTAAGCTAGTCTAACCTTTCCCCTTGCTTCATGTCTTTATGCTAAGCTAGTTTAACCTTTCCCCTTGCTTCATGTCTTTATGCTAAGCTAGTTTAACCTTTCCCCTTGCTTCATGTCTTTATGCTAAGCTAGTCTAACCTTTCCCCTTGCTTCATGTTTTTATGCTAAGCTAGGCTAACCTTTCCCCCTGCTTCCCATCTTTATGCTAAGCTAGGCTAACCTTTCCCCCTGTTTCCCATCCTTATGCTAAATAGGCTAATGATGTCCTGGATGCTCAGAGATCAAACTAAAACACCAGGTACTGTATATCTATAGATCTACAGTTCTCTACATGTCTGTGTCCTGTTGCCGGGCCGACTCCCTCACCTTGCACCAGCAGCTCGCAGGTGGAGGTTGCTCTTCCGCTGCTGTTGGTGGCGGTGGCAGAATAGTTCCCAGAATCCTCGGGGAAGGCCTCAGCGATCAGCAGGCTGTGCATCTCGCCCTCCGTCAGGATCCTGAAGTCTGGCGAGCTCTGGATCTCCGCCCCCTCCCTGAAGAACCTCACCTGGGGGAGGGGGATACCTGAGACTCTGACGTCCAGCCTCACCTGGCTGCCCTGCAGCACCGTGGAGCTCTGGAGGCGGAGCAGGAAGCTGGGAGGGGCTGTCTCCGCTGGGGGGGGGGGGATATCATTAATTAAACTGGGGCTCCAATCACTGCACCGTCAAGCATCACTTCCTGCCATACCAGGACTCAGACACTGGGACCAGTTGGGGGAGACAGGTCTCAAGATGCCACGTGTTTCAAAAAGTGTGAGCACCAAACAAGAGTCAGACCAGATGCTCAGGACTTCTGCTACTTCAACCCAAAGAGGTCCACAGGACCGTTATTTGACGTATAGAGATCTCACACATCGGTCTCTTGCTGGAACACACTGCAGAGCGAAGCAGCTGATCTGTGACTGAGCGTGTTCCCGTTAAGGAAAGCTATGCCGCAGCAGCTGCTTCTATATCTGTTTTATCAGAGGGTGAAGAGCCAGCTCTCAGCGAGGACACATTTAGACTCACCAACACAATGCATAACTTCATGTCTCTGCGTGGCTCTGTGGTTGGTTGATGTCTTTTGTGTGACCTTTGTGTCTCTGTGTCGCTGTTTTGTGTCTTTGGGGTTTTATTTGTTGTCTTTCCTCCTTGTATGTTCCTTTCTTGTGTCTTTAAGGTCTTGTTTTTGTGTCTCTGATGTTGTTTCATGTCTCTCTGTGGTCAATTCCTGTCTGTTTGCAGTCATGTTGTGTCTCTTTGTAGTGATTGTGTGTCTTTGAGGTTGTTATGTGTCTCTTTCTGGTCATTATTTGGCTCTAAGTCATCGTTTCCTGCCTCTCTGAGGTTCTTTTGGATCGTTAATGTCTTGTTAAGTGTCTCTCTGCAGTAGCTTCCTGCCTCTCAGGGGATCCAGCCTCACCTGTGACGAGTAGTTCTGCGGTGCTGGTGGCCTGTCCGGCTCCGTTGGTCGCTCTGACGGAGAACCTCCCACTGTGTGCGGCGGTCACAGCAGGGATCCTCAGAACAGCACGGCCATCGCTGAACGAGATCTGAATGCCGGGCAGAACGGCGGAGGAGAGAACCTGGCCATCACGAAACCAGCTCACCTCAGGAACAGGAGAACCTGCAGAGAACCAGAACCAGGTCACATAATGCATCACTGCTACAGGACATCGTTAGCCTAGCTTAGCACAAACACTGGAAACGGTAGGGAACTGCTGTATCCTGAAGAGACTGAGAGGCAACTGATTATTATTTGAAGCGTATTGGTCAACGATTTTGAAATGAAAGCTAACACTAGCTAGCATGAAATCTGAATTATGACTCAGGTCTTTTTCCCAGATGTTTGGAAAGCCTTCAGACCCTCAGGGAGCAGCGTGTGGTGTCTCTGTGTTGTTTCTGATGTTATGGAAAGCATCTTTCAGCATTAGGAAAAGCGCTATAACAATCCAATGTGTTGTTATGATGATGATGATGATGATGATGATGATGATGATGATGATGATGATGATGATATGTGAAGGTTCCTCACCGCTGACTTGAGCCTGGAACGTCGCGGCACTACCCTCTAGTGCCACGACGCTCTGCAGCGGCTGCAGGAACGTCGGCGCCTGTGTTGACATGTTGGTCGGCACCCTGCAACACAAACAAACAAACAAACAAACAAACGGTCAGAGGGAAGTATAAACAAGAACACATTTACTCAGATCAGAAACAAACATCAAACAACCAATGCAGCTTCAGACTGGCTTTAAACCTCATTTAATAATAACACAATTATTAAAAGGATTATTTTCTTCAATTTGTATTGTTTAATTTTAAAATAGAGCAACAGTGACAACAATCCATTTAAATGGTGTTCTGATAATAATACATGCAGTATGAGCTATTTATAACACATATCTATTGCTGTACATCACACTAGCCAATTAAAAAGGCACACTAGCCAATTAAAAAGGCACACTAGCAAATTAAAAAGGCACACTAGCCAATTAAAAAGGCACACTAGCCAATTAAAAAGGCACACTAGCCAATTAAAAAGGCACACTAGCCAATTAAAAAGTCACACTAGCCAATTAAATGTATATATTTTTAAACAATTCTAGTAAATGTTATTTGCAGTACACAAAAACGAACACAGGGGGAGCTCTTTGACTTAACACTGCGAACAGGAGCATGCTGGGACATAAACAAATCACCATGGAGGAAGTCATTATACAGAGTTTACTTTGTGATGCTGATAAAATGAAACAAGTCAAAACTACATCTCTGTAAATCCAACATGAACGACTTCAAAGCAGCTTCATTTCCAAACAGAGCAACGCTATGTTCCACATGTTTACGCCCAATGACAGACTCTGCTCTCACGGCATCTCCCCATGATCAAACAGGTACAAAGAATACATCAAAGCGTCACGACACAGATGAAGATAAGCAGAGCATTCATTATGCACATATTCGCCCCCTTGTTTAACACCTGCTGCCTACATTACCCACAATGCAACTCCACCTCCAGGAGTCATTCACCAATACAAGCTCTATACAAACTTCTTCCACACTAACTCTCCATGATAGTAAATGAAACGCACTTGTCTATAAATCCATTATATCAGGCGGGACAGGACGTCTCTGCTGACGAACAAAACATACTGAGAACTGGACTTTATAGGAAATAAACTGAACGTGATGGGAAGCTAATATTGTTTTATATTCAGCACCAAACAAGAAGTAAAGACTGTTTTCAGTTTGGTGAACAAGGGAACATTTCCTCTTTATCTGCTTTTAGAGCTTTACAATTCAAATAAATAAAATGTATTATTATTATTATCTTATATACATGAGAGTAACACCTGCGTCACTTCCGGGCAAAAAGTGCGGCTCCGCCCACTTTTGGGGGAAACAACGCTGTCCTCTGAACGGCGAGCCTGAAGCCACAGAGCTCCTTTGTTCTCAGAGGAAGTTCAGAAACACTGAACTCTGGATTTGTTTTAATGTTTGAGGAGCAATAAACGACAGCAGCTTTTTGGCTGTTAAAACTATTATGTTCCGCCTCGCTCACGAGAGTAACAGCTGGAGAAATGACAGCCTCGCCTACTGATTTTAATTTAACCATATATCGAGCCCGATCGTCGTTTCCAATGATTGAATGTAATAGTTTGCCTGACTGGCCATCGTCACCGGGCTCTTTGAAGATCCACATCCACGGTTAATGTCTGACGGATTGGCAAAAACGTCAGAATGTGTATTGACAGCCGTTCAGATGACAGCGTTGTTTTCCCACAAAAGTGGGCGGGGCCGTAATTGTTGCCCGGAAGTGACGTAGGTGTTACTCTCATCTCTTGGACTTAAACTGGGAAAGCTCCACCAACAGTGAACAGTAATATCTCTGACGTGCAGAAACACTGTCTGTCAATATAAGAGCAATAAACGCTATTTCTTTTAATAGATTTATAATCTGTAAACAGTACCAGCTTATTCTATACTTTAAAACATCCTACTTGTGTTTGTACCATGGTGAACTTATCTGTTTTTATTATTCATAACGTCTGCATACTTGTTAGTATAATATCTAAGTCTCTGTACTCTGAACTCTTGCTGCCGTAGATTCCCAGTTCGGGACCAATTAAGACATTCTGATGATCAACAACCTGTTGGTTTACGGATTGATGGTTTGAATAATCCCATTGGTTCAAAGTATTTGGTTAATCCCATTGGTTCAAAGTAACTAGAAAAGTGTCTTTAAAATATCCAAAGATGTTCAATTTAATGAAAATGAGATCTTTTCGAGGTAGATCTTTATCTCACAGATCTAGAACAGCCTCACAAGTCAGACAACGGTTTCATTCAAGTCATATCTTTTGAGTTTTGGGAGAAGTCTTCCTCTAAAGACAGAGTTAATGCAGGTCAGGTTGTGAAGCCCTTTGGATACATGTGTATATAAATAACATAACTATTTCATTTTAAGCCTCATTTAATGTTATTTTCACAGGGTTGTAATCCTTTGGGGCAATTCATGCTAACAGATAGCAAGAAATACTAATGTTGGTCGGATTTAGCAGATTTGTTCATTACATTACGTTACATTGCATTTAGCTGACGCTTTTATCCAGAGCGACTTACAATAAGTGCGTTCGACCAACAAGATACAACCTTGAAGAAAACAGAATCATAAAGTACATCAGGTTTCATAGAGCAAAACATTTCAAGTGCAACTCAACTAGCTTTAGATAAGCCAGTCCTTTATTAGTATATAAGTGCTTTGTTAGTAATTCTATCGCTCGAAGTGGAGTCGAAAGATCAAGTCATATTTGATGTTAACGCTGCCCTCTGATTGGGATCCAATCCTTACTGAAATGGTTTGAACATAAGGCCGTGATAAACCAGGTCAGCAGGTCTAATCAAGATGTGGGTAGTAACTGTACTTTAATGCTGCTGACAGACTGAACTGGGAATAAGACCTTGTTGGTTAGAAACTGTGGTCTTGACCATTTGTTGGGATCTGCAGACCCCCTGCTGTGAGGGGAAACAGCTGATCTGTTGACCCCCTGCTGTGAGGGGAAACAGCTGATCTGCAGACCCCCTGCTGTGAGGGGAAAACAGCTGATCTGCTGACAGACAGACACACCATCAGGTCTGTTGGGGGGGGCTCCACAGGGTCTGATGACCCCCCCCTGAGCTCAGGGGAGATTAAACACCTGTTTGACCCTGGAGGGGGGGGGGGGTCGGGTCACTTATAGGCTGCTTTAAGAGGGGCCTACAGTTCACACTGGGTGTATTAGCTGGAGCTTTGTGCTAAGTCTGTCCTCTGGAAACAACAAGAGCAAGTTCAACTGTAAAGACAACGAAAAGCCACATGCTCTCTGTTGAAACGGACACTAACTAAATCTGATCTGTTAAAATACAAACTAACTTTGTTCCATAAAAACAACAAAATACTAACTTTATTCTATGAAAACTGACAAATGCTAACTTTTGTCTCTAAAAAAACTTGGTTTGGTAAAAAATAACAATTCTGTTAAACCAACCATAAAACAAAACCTGTTCTTTACAAACGACATCATGTAATCCCAAGTCACAGAAGAGACAGACAGGAAGTGGACAAACCAAAGCATGTCAAATGTATGGTCTGATTCCCCCCCGATGAACTGGTTGAGTCCGGTTTGAACCATTTGGCCTCGACTGCGTTTGATTGTCCAGGTCCATCAAAGAATCACCATTATTTTGGTCAAAAATGCAGAATCAGCACAATTCATATTTTTATAATCGTTGAAAACAACATTTATAACTTCTGACGCAGCTTTCAGACCCGCTCGTCTCCGCCCTGGATTTGGTAAATATTCAAACTAATGGTTCCTGGTTGACCCAAAGCTGCGGACAAAGCGTCCATAAAATGAGGTAATCGTCACTTTAAATGTTTCCGCTGCAAGGAATTGTGGGACCTTTCAATGGTGTTTTAATTCTATTTCTATTTTGAGATGTTTACATTTTAGAATTGTTTATTTCTACTCTTTGAATTTCCACTTGTTGCTGAAACGCAAAAAAATCCCAAATTCTGGATCAATAAAGAACTTCTTATCTTATCTTTATTATTATTATTATTGTGGGACGGCATTGCCTCCTTTCCTTAGTGAAGGATGCTCCAGTGTTTCCTTTTCTAATGGAGGTAAAAAAGGAAACATTGAAGCAGATTTTCTCCATAAGTTCCTATCATTGTTTTTACCTAAATAAATGTTATACACACGTATATTTATACACACACATAATTAGATGAATTATCTTGTTTGTTATGCTTCGTGGAGCTGGAGCGTGTCTTTGTAGTGCAAGTTACGAAACTCATAGCCTTCTACAAACACACAGCAGGTGAAGAGAAGACATGCTAACGCGCTAACGTATTCTGTGTTATTAGCAAGTCCAGATGATGCTCTGAAGTTTGCTGGAGATAACGTAACGATGCGTTTTAGGTGAAGTGAGCACTGCTCCAGAATGCCTTTAAAAAACTGGTTTCTAAAAGCTGCATCGCGTTGAGGAAGCGTTACTTTTAGGAATGGAGTTTGTTTGGTGGTAGTGAGGGTTATATGAGCGCCATCTTTATCCCGTTAGCTCTGGTTGTATTTCGTTAGCTCTGGTTGTATTTCGTTAGCTCTGGTTGTATTTCGTTAGCTCTGGTTGTATTTCGTTAGCTCTGGTTGTATTTCGTTAGCTCCGGTTGTATTTCCTTAGCTCTGGTTGTATTTCGTTAGCTCTGGTTGTATTTCGTTAGCTCTGGTTGTATTTCGTTAGCTCCGGTTGTATTTCGTTAGCTCTGGTTGTATTTCCTTAGCTCTGGTTGTATTTCGTTAGCTCTGGTTGTATTTCGTGAGCTCCGGTTGTATTTCCTTAGCTCTGGTTGTATTTCCTTAGCTCTGGTTGTATTTCGTTAGCTCTGGTTGTATTTCGTTAGCTCTGGTTGTATTTCGTTAGCTCTGGTTGTATTTCGTTAGCTCTGGTTGTATTTCGTTAGCTCCGGTTGTATTTCGTTAGCTCTGGTTGTATTTCCTTAGCACTGGTTGTATTTCCTTAGCACTGGTTGTATTTCGTTAGCACTGGTTGTATTTCCTTAGCACTGGTTGTATTTCGTTAGCTCTGGTTGTATTTCCTTAGCACTGGTTGTATTTCGTTAGCTCTGGTTGTATTTCGTTAGCTCCGGTTGTATTTCGTTAGCTCTGGTTGTATTTAGTTAGCTCCGGTTGTATTTCGTTAGCTCTGGTTGTATTTCCTTAGCACTGGTTGTATTTCCTTAGCACTGGTTGTATTTCCTTAGCACTGGTTGTATTTCCTTAGCACTGGTTGTATTTCGTTAGCTCCGGTTGTATTTCGTTAGCTCTGGTTGTATTTCGTTAGCTCTGGTTGTATTTCGTTAGCTCTGGTTGTATTTCGTTAGCTCTGTATATAGTGAGTTCCTGTCACCTGTTGAACCAGCTGAACCTACATCCTGGGTATCAGAGGAAGTAAAACCCTCTGAGGTGTGAGCGTCCTGCAGAGACTCAAACTCTCTGAGGTGTGAGCGTTCTGCAGAGACTCAAACACTCTCAGGTGTGAGCGTCCTGCAGAGACTCAAACCCTCTGAGGTGTGAGCGTCCTGCAGAGACTCAAACCCTCTGAGGTGTGAGCGTCCTGCAGAGACTCAAATCCTCTGAGGTGTGAGCGTCCTGCAGAGACTCAAACCCTCTGAGGTGTGAGCGTCCTGCAGAGACTCAAACCCTCTGAGGTGTGAGCGTCCTGCAGAGACTCAAACCCTCTGAGGTGTGAGCGTCCTGCAGAGACTCAAACCCTCTGAGGTGTGAGCGTCCTGCAGAGACTCAAACCCTCTGAGGTGTGAGCGTCCTGCAGAGACTCAAACCCTCTGAGGTGTGAGCGTCCTGCAGAGACTCAAACCCTCTGAGGTGTGAGCGTCCTGCAGAGACTCAAACCCTCTGAGGTGTGAGCGTCCTGCAGAGACTCAAACCCTCTGAGGTGTGAGCGTCCTGCAGAGACTCAAACCCTCTTCAGCTAAAATGAAACTGACTGTTGGAAGAATGAACAAAGTGCTTCATTCCAACATCCATCTTTAGCTCTCTCCAGAAAGTCATCACTATAATAATGTAGGGAAGGAAACTGTGTTGGAAGGTTATACATCTTTTATTGATAATAGGCATTTCTTTAATTGAGTTTCTTTAATTGAGTTTAGAGGGTTTTTAAGGTGGAAATGCCTTTACCTGTGCAGGTAGAACCTAACCTTACATGATATAATGACCTGTTAGTGAACTCAGTAATGAACCCCAACAGGTCAGCTGATGGTAAAGTTTGAGTGAGTAAATAAGTCCATTAAAAGCAGGTCAAAAAACTAAACTAAAATGATGTTTTTAAAGAGTTTTGATGAAGGTCCATTACGGGGAATTGAAATGAATATTTAGCACTTCATAACGACAGATGAATATTTAGCACTTCATAACGACAGATGAATATTTAGCACTTCATAACGACAGAAAGCACAAACAGTCCAGAAACAGCACGACATGTTCTCAAGTTCAACAGCAGACGACATTTAAACAGTTTTTAAGTCACATTTCTGATCATCCCCACGTCTGACTGAGAAACTCAGAGTTCACAGGATGGTTAAAGTTTCAGAGGACAGGATTCATCTGCAGCCGTTAAATCTGTGAGTCCCTGAACGCCTCATCACACCGACCTGGTTATAATCTGCAGCCGTTAAATCTGTGAGTCCCTGAACGCCTCATCACACCGACCTGGTTATAATCTGCAGGAGTTCAATCTGTGAGTCCCTGAACGCCTCATCACACCGACCTGGTTATAATCTGCAGGAGTTAAATCTGTGAGTCCCTGAACGCCTCATCACACCGACCTGGTTATAATCTGCAGCCGTTAAATCTGTGAGTCCCTGAACGCCTCATCACACCGACCTGGTTATAATCTGCAGCCGTTAAATCTGTGAGTCCCTGAACGCCTCATCACACCGACCTGGTTATAATCTGCAGCCGTTAAATCTGTGAGTCCCTGAACGCCTCATCACACCGACCTGGTTATAATCTGCAGACGTTAAATCTGTGAGTCCCTGAACGCCTCATCACACCGATCTGGTTATAATCTGCAGGAGTTAAATCTGTGAGTCCCTGAACGCCTCATCACACCGATCTGGTTATAATCTGCAGAAGTTAAATCTGTGAGTCCCTGAACGCCTCATCACACCGATCTGGTTACAGCTAAATGTAATCTGATGACTCCACCGCCTGAACACATCACAGTTTATTAATACTGCGTTATTAAAAAGTAGTAGTTATAATTAGGATATCTAATAATACTCTGTCAGTACTTTGAATGGCCTTAAAGTACTTGGTATACCTTTGTTCTTGGTACCCTTCTCTTGGTTTGAGGGTTTTACTTTTAGACTTTGTGGTTCTTCTGTGTTCCTGTCTCTCTCTTAGTTTCCAAATAGTTGATATGTATGTTTGCTCGTGGTTCCAGATGCACCCCCCCTCTCCGTTTGAGCTTTCCTTATGTACATTTCAATGCATGAAACATTCTCAGTTGAACAATGTGCTGCCTCTTTATATCCTCCCTGGCTGTATGTGTTATCTATCAGCACAGTAACTCTGCTGGTCCACATGAAGGGAAGGCCTTACGGTAAGACATTAAGAAGCCATTTAAATACCAAACACCATGTTTAATAAAGGCATTTACATTCTGCACAGACCGTGTCCATTGGATGCTTTCAAAGGAGAATTAAAGCAATGAGCCGTTAAATGGAAAGACGAATACATGGCTTTATATCAACAGTGCTTCAAATCTAGATCAGGAAACTTCAGACTAAATGAAAGCATCAAACTCATCACACATTTCAGTTTGCACTTTATAAACCAGCGTAACAGTATAAACCCCAACGACAGGCCAACAGCTGTTCAAGCCCCTCCAAAATAAAAGCTTCAGTGAAGAATCCCCCCTGTCTGACACTTCCTGGGGGGGGGGTGATCTAACACAGGACACCAAACTCTAAAAATAACACCCGCCCCCCCCCAACCACACCTCAGTTTGATTGACAGCCAGCATGTGGCAGCAGGAGAACTGATAGCCCTGCTGCTGATTCCCTTAAAAAGCCATCAGAGGAGCCGATGCTATCAGCGGCTATTCTGGGACGTCCCGTTATACCCTTCAGCTGGAGCCCAATGGAGACCCCCGAGGTCCTCAAAGCGGCTGCAAGGGCTCCTAAATGTGTGTGAGAGGAACTCTGGAGGACTTTAAAAAAAATAAAAAAATCTCACTTACTTGTCTGCACAAGGATGCCTGGGGGGCCCGGCGGGGGGGCTGCTCTTCAGGAAGCAAAACTCTCTATCCAGAAAATGTAGTTTCACACAATCCGAAAGGGAGAACGGTTGAGCCGCGAAGACGCCCGGTTACTAAAGACAGCAGTTCTACCAGCCGAGGCGTCCAGGCTGGGAACGCTGACTCTGCTCAGGCCGGGCAGCGGGGGGCCGGGGGCTTTATAGCGCAGTGACATCACAGCGGGCGGGGCCTCCCATTGGTCAGCCTGCTGCAGGGACTCATGGGAGAACAGGGGGACGGTTTATGCAACTCATCACACAGCGTATACATAATGCCACATTTACCGTTATAAAAGCGGCATGTTATTCATTGATATTCGTGTCCCTCGTTTAGCTGGCTGGGTCAAAAGGGTTGTATGAATATATTACAGCGTGTGGGAGTCCTCTATCAACATTAAGACATTTGACTTTCTCTCAGCAAAGCTTAAAGAACTTGTACGTTAAGTTAACCCTGACTACAGTTTTAGAACATTTTAAGCACTTTCAAAACAAAAGATTGTCAGAAAGTAAAATGTGGAAAAGAGGATGTTCATTCAGAGCTAAGTGTTAACCAGAGGTTTAAAGCAACTAAGTACATGTATTCAAGTATTATGCACTTAAGTACTTTTTGGACATATTTGTACTTTGCTTAAGTATTTCTTCATACTTCTACTGCACTACATGAGTACAACTTTAAAATAAATATGAAAAATAACATAAAAGTGATCATTTAAATACTGATAGCTTCAATACTTTTATTAAAAAAACGTTTTTAGCACTAATTAAGATTTTAACTGAGAAAATATTAACAAAAGTATGGGAACATTAATTAATACAACCCACATCAGTGTCCCTAATATGCAGAGTGAACTATTGTCGAGGTTTGATGGATTAAAATATTATAAAGACAGAAAAGTCAAGATAAATACTGTATATTTACCGTTCCCGTTGTACAGGTGAACCTAAGCTCATTGAAAGACTTTTAAAATATGAATTATATTTGAATGGAGAAAGAGATTGCTTACAGTATCATTGAGTCCACAGACAGAGGGTCAATAGAGGGCTCATGTCTCTGCTCTGTGTTTAACCTCTTCCATCCTCCCTAGCAACAGTCATTCATTAGCTTAGCATCAGTCTGTTATCATAACAACCTCTGAACTGTCAAGATTGACCAATCAGAATCGAGTATTCAACTACGTGTAATAAGTAACTTTAATGTATATTTATAATGATAGTTTTCAAAGTTTTTCTTAATAAAAGATATACAAGGCGTTTTACTTTATCTAAATGAAGCTAAAGAAACATGTGTACTTTAACCACTAATCCCTGACTACGGGTTTAGTCGTAGCAACGGTCATTATTTAGTTTAGCATCGGTCTGTTATCAAGTATTAACGAAGCCCTTTCCCGGGTCCAGCTTCCAGCCTGCTCACCTGCCAGAGAGCTGTCGGATCCGGAACATCCTCCTCACATGTGGAATATAATGTTTGATTCTTCCCAAACGTGTCCCCATCGACAGCTCCGTGAAAAAGACATCATATGTTTAGAGATTAAACTCTTCATCCATTACAACCGTTACTTTATCCATTAGCTGCTCTACCTGTTGATCCGTTTCAGTTTCAGCCATCTACCCATCACTCTGAGAGCTCGTGAAGTTAGAAAATAATATTGACGGATCCATAAGTCAAACACAAAGCGATCTGAAAACACGAACGATGTCTCCTCACCTCCACAGCAAAGGAGACAAGGAGCTAGGGACCGTCTGCAAAGTGCAACACCGAAACATGAGGAAACACACATTCAATCCCAGGTGTTACTGCCGTGTGTGTGTGTGTGTGTGTGTGTGTGTGTGTGTGTGTGTGTGTGCGTGCGTGTGTGTGTGTGCGTGTGTGTGTGTGTGTCTCAGGTGTGAGGTGTTCCCAAAGAGGAGCTGCAGCCCCACCTCTGAGTGAGACTGTTAAATAGTTTTAACAACTACAATATGTAGGTACTTGTACTTCTACTACAGTTCCGAGGTACATGGTGTACTTCCACTACAGTTCAGAGGTACATGGTGTACTTCTACTACAGTTCAGAGGTACATGGTGTACTTCTACTACAGTTCAGAGGTACATGGTGTACTTCGACTACAGTTCAGAGGTACATGGTGTACTTCCACTACAGTTCAGAGGTACATGGTGTACTTCTACTACAGTTCAGAGGTACATGGTGTACTTCTACTACAGTTCAGAGGTACATGGTGTACTTCCACTACAGTTCAGAGGTACATGGTGTACTTCCACTACAGTTCAGAGGTACATGGTGTACTTCCACTACAGTTCAGAGGTACATGGTGTACTTCCACTACAGTTCAGAGGTACATGGTGTACTTCTACTACAGTTCAGAGGTACATGGTGTACTTCTACTACAGTTCAGAAGTACATGGTGTACTTCTACTACAGTTCAGAGGTACATGGTGTACTTCCACTACAGTTCAGAGGTACATGGTGTACTTCCACTACAGTTCAGAGGTACATGGTGTACTTCTACTCCTCTACAGTTCAGAGGTACATGGTGTACTTCCACTACAGTTCAGAGGTACATGGTGTACTTCCACTACAGTTCAGAGGTACATGGTGTACTTCCACTACAGTTCAGAGGTACATGGTGTACTTCCACTACAGTTCAGAGGTACATGGTGTACTTCCACTACAGTTCAGAGGTACATGGTGTACTTCTACTACAGTTCAGAGGTACATGGTGTACTTCTACTACAGTTCAGAAGTACATGGTGTACTTCTACTACAGTTCAGAGGTACATGGTGTACTTCCACTACAGTTCAGAGGTACATGGTGTACTTCCACTACAGTTCAGAGGTACATGGTGTACTTCTACTCCTCTACAGTTCAGAGGTACATGGTGTACTTCCACTACAGTTCAGAGGTACATGGTGTACTTCCACTACAGTTCAGAGGTACATGGTGTACTTCCACTACAGTTCAGAGGTACATGGTGTACTTCCACTACAGTTCAGAGGTACATGGTGTACTTCCACTACAGTTCAGAGGTACATGGTGTACTTCTACTACAGTTCAGAGGTACATGGTGTACTTCTACTACAGTTCAGAAGTACATGGTGTACTTCTACTACAGTTCAGAGGTACATGGTGTACTTCTACTACAGTTCAGAGGTACATGGTGTACTTCCACTACAGTTCAGAGGTACATGGTGTACTTCCACTACAGTTCAGAGGTACATGGTGTACTTCTACTCCTCTACAGTTCAGAGGTACATGGTGTACTTCTACTCCACTACAGTTCAGAGGTACATGGTGTACTTCTACTCACTACAGTTCAGAGGTACATGGAGTACTTCTACTCCACTACAGTTCAGAGGTACATGGTGTACTTCTACTCCTCTACAGTTCAGAGGTACATGGTGTACTTCTACTCCACTACAGTTCAGAGGTACATGGTGTACTTCTACTCCACTACAGTTCAGAGGTACATGGTGTACTTCTACTCCACTACAGTTCAGAGGTACATGGTGTACTTCTACTCCTCTACGGTTCAGAGGTACATGGTGTACTTCTACTCCTCTACGGTTCAGAGGTACAGTGGGGCAAAAAAGTATTTAGTCAGCCACCAATTGTGCAAGTTCTCCCACTTAAACAGATGAGAGGCCTGTAATGTTCATCCTAGGTACACTTCAACTATGAGAGACAGAATGGGGGAAAGAATCCAGGAAATCACATTGTAGGATTTGTAATGAATTTATTTGCAAATGATGATGGAAAATAAGTATTTGGTCAATAACAAAAGTTCATCTCAATACTTTGTTATATACCCTTTGTTGGCAATGACAGAGGTCAAACGTTTTCTGTAAGTCTTCACAAGGTTTTCACTGTTGCTGGTATGTTGGCCCATTCCTCCATGCAGATCTCCTCTAGAGCAGTGATGTTTTGGGGCTGTCGCTGGGCAACACGGACTTTCAACTCCCTCCAAAGATTTTCTATGGGGTTGAGATCTGGAGACTGGCTAGGCCACTCCAGGACCTTGAAATGCTTCTTACGAAGCCACTCCTTCGTTGCCCGGGCGGTGTGTTTGGGATCATTGTCATGCTGAAAGACCCAGCCACGTTTCATCTTCAATGCCCTTGCTGATGGAAGGAGGTTGTCACTCAAAATCTCACGATACATGGCCCCATTCATTCTTTCCTTTACACGGATCAGTGGTCCTGGTCCCTTTGCAGACAAACAGCCCCAAAGCATGATGTTTCCACCCCCATGTTTCACAGTAGGTATGGTGTTCTTTGGAACTCAGCATTCTTTCTCCTCCAAACACGTCTAGTTGAAGCCTGACTGATGTTTAGACAGGATGTCATTTTTACATAAAAACACCTTTACCTGTTCACTCACTAGGCGTTCAAGAACCTTAGCCAGAACTGACAACTTAGAGATTGGTCTATAGTTATTTAAAATAGTTGCCTCCCCTCCTTTTAGCAAAGGCAAGACATAAGCTGACTTCCATACTTTTGGAATTGTGTTTGAGCTGAGGGAGAGGTTAAAAAGAGAAGTGAGAGGTGGAGCAATAAAATCTGCAGCTATCTTTAAAAAGAAAGGTTCTACGTTGTCCGGGCCAGCCGGTTTCTTAGGATCTAACTTGGTTAAAGCTTCACGAACAACATCAACAGTAAAAGGGGTAAAACTGAAAGGGTTTTCCAGACCACATTGTTCAGAGTCACGGATTGGGGTGTTCACAGAAGCAGAGTTAGTGACAGAATCAAACAGAGAGCCACAGGACACAAAATGCTCATTAAAGCAATTTAGCATAGTAACCCTGTCCGATATAGAGCCAGATGCTGTGGTAAGGCACGGAGGTAGCTCATTACGGATATCACCGGTGGATATCGATTTTATGGCTTTCCTGAATTTTCTAGGGTTATTCAGATTCTTTGTGGTAACTGACAGATAGTACTTCGACTTAGCACTTTTGACATTTGAAGTGAAGCTATTCCTTAGCTGCCTAAAACGCAGCCATTCTACCTCTGAGCCTGATCTCCTAGCCTTTGCCCAGGCCTTGTTTCTCTCATGAAGGAGACTAGACAGTTCAGCAGAAAACCAAGGATTGTCTCCTCCCTTCACTCTAAATGTACGCAGGGGTGCATGTCTATCAATGATCTCCATAAAACCAAGATAAAAATAAGACCATGCAGTTTCTACATCAGCACACAGATCCATTTTTCCCCAATCAAACCCAAACAGATCATGAACAAAACCCTGCTCCACAAAATGATTTATGTCTCTCTTAATGATAATACGAGGTTTAACCTTTTGGACCTTAGTGTCCCTAATTGTGGCTACAGCACAGTGATCACTCAGATCATTCTCAAATACTCCCACAGATGAGTATTTATAGGGAGCATTAGTTAAAATGAGATCAATTAGGGAGGATTTATTAGGGGACTTAATGTTAGGGCGAGTAGGACTGTCCACAATCTGAGTAACATTCAAAGAGATACAAAGGTTTTTAAAATCCTCTGACACTGCAGTTAACCAGTCCCAGTTAAAATCTCCAAGTAGCACTATTTCCTTGTAGTCTAGTTGTGATAAAAGATTAGCTAGTGAAGACAAGGAGTCCTTGCCAGCTGAGGGGGGTCTGTAACAGCCCACCACCATGACCTGTTGACCCTTTGTCACTTCTATATTTAAGGCTAAACATTCTAATTGCTTACTGATAGATTTGGAAACTAATGTGGTTACACTGAACTTATTCTTAACATAAATGGCAACGCCACCACCTTTACTAGGCCGGTCTGAACGATACACATTAAAACCATTTAAGGCAATGTCAGAGGCCAAGATAGATTTGTTTAGCCATGTTTCTGATAAAACAATGACGTCAGCGTCAGTCGAGCCCAGATACGGACACAATCTAGTTTACCTAACAGACTGCGCACATTCAAGTGGATGAGACCCTAACCCAGACCTAGCTTTAAAATCAGCAGGAGTAGCGATCTGACTACTACTACCTGAGTGAAGAGATTTGTTTACTATATGAAGTAGATCTGAGGCCATGCAACGAAAAACATCTTTGAAAAACCCTGTTGGAATAATATCAAGGCAGCAGGAGGAGGACTTCAGAAGTTGAATAATGTCCTCTAGGTTTTTATCATTAATCTGATGGAACTGTGTCATGGTGTTTGAATTGATGTTAAGTGGACACAGAGACAACACATTTGCTGTACCTGATGCAGAGGCACTGACTGCTTGTCTGATGTTCTGAATGTTGTCAGTGAAGAAGGCAAAATCATTGCACGCCCTGGTGGATAGAAGTTCAGAGGCTACTGACACTGGGGGGTTAGTTAGTCTGTCGACGGTAGCAAACAAGGCACGTGCGTTGTTTTTGTTTTTGAAGACAATGTAAATGTTTGCAACTGTAACTCAACTCACAATGCCTGATATCTTCCGATGCAATCTCAAGCTCATTGTGGCCGTGTGATTCCCACACAACACACACCAGAGGCTATTGTTGGATGCTTTTGTAGAACTTTTCGGCTTCTGGTGGCGTTGTGAAGAGATTCATCTTGCCGTTGTGTAGCACTCTGAGTTTGCAGGGGTTGTGTTGGAATCGTTGGAATCCACGGAAGGCGTTGATGTCAACAAACAACTTTGTAACGGTGTTAAATCCCCGTCGGATCCGGACCGTTTCTGCAGATAAATCCTGCGTGAATTATATCTTGCCCCATGTGTGATGTCTCGACGTCTTGATTCACGGTACACAAACTCCTTCTCCTGAAACTTTAAGAAGCGGACGATGACCGCTCTGTGTTGGGTTTCCCCGACGCTAGCGTGCGATGAACCCGCTCCAGAGAGAGAGCCCTGTCAGGTGTCAGCTCCAGCCATCGTGTCAGCATGTCGTTAACGAAGTTGAGGAGTGTTTGTTGGCCTTCGGCTCCTTCTCGTATACCAGCCGTAGAGTCTTTCTTCTGCCCCGGTTCTCCAGGTCGTCTGTCTTTGACTCAAGGTAAGCGATACGTGTGTTAACGGAGTCAAGTGCGGCCTCCGTTTTTTCAAGCGTCTTCTCTGCGTAGTGTATGCGGCCTTCGGCCTCGTTAATACGGGTTGAATTGGAAGAAACATCCCATTTTAATTCTGTTACTTTAATCTCCAATGCAGCCATCGAGGTTGCCACGACAGTCAGACATGTGTCGATGTTGTCCAACTTTGTTCCCAAGTCCGCCCGCAGTGATTTCAACTCGCTCAAAACGTCAGCTATGTTAGCCATGTTGCTATCTTCTGAGTCGCTCCGTGGACTTGGCGGGGCTGTTTTAATCGACCGACTTCGTCCTCGAGTGAAAATATCGCAAGCCTTGGTCGCAGGAGGGTTTGACATATCAAAGCTGATATTGTGTTCAAATATTTTGCCGTGTAGGGATTTTGTATTAAATGATGTGTGGTTTTCGGGAGCCTCCCAGCTAAGCTGCCATCTTGGTCTCGTCCACGTGACCCCCCACCTTCACCAGCTACCCTGCAGTCTACAAAGCCATTCAGACTAGCTGCACCTTCACCAGCTACCCTGCAGTCTACAAAGCCATTCAGACTAGCTGCACCTTCACCAGCTACCCTGCAGTCTACAAAGCCATTCAGACTAGCTGCACCTTCACCAGCTACCCTGCAGTCTACAAAGTCATTCAGACTAGCTGCACCTTCACCAGCTACCCTGCAGTCTACAAAGCCATTCAGACTAGCTGCTCCTTCACCAGCTACCCTGCAGTCTACAAAGCCATTCAGACTAGCTGCACCTTCACCAGCTACCCTGCAGTCTACAAAGCCATTCAGACTAGCTGCTCCTTCACCAGCTACCCTGCAGTCTACAAAGCCATTCAGACTAGCTGCACCTTCACCAGCTTTGAGAACACTTTCATGATCAATCATTATAAAACATATCATATATATTATTCTGAAATGGACCAATCTGCACAACGACTACTTTCACTGTCTTTCACTATATTTTGATGAGAATACTTTATACTTTCACTTGAGGAACATTTTGAAAGCAGGACTTTTACTGTAACAGATTATTCCTACACTCTGGTACTTCTACTTTTACTAAGTACAAGATCTGAGTACTTCTACTTTTACTCAAGTACCAGATCTGAGTACTTCTACTTTTACTCAAGTACAAGATCTGAGTACTTCTACTTTTACTCAAGTACCAGATCTGAGTACTTCTACTTTTACTCAAGTACAAGATCTGAGTACTTCTACTTTTACTCAAGTACAAGATCTGAGTACTTCTACTTTTACTCAAGTACCAGATCTGAGTACTTCTACTTTTACTCAAGTACAAGATCTGAGTACTTCTACTTTTACTCAAGTACAAGATCTGAGTACTTCTACTTTTACACAAGTACAAGATCTGAGTACTTCTACTTTTACTCAAGTACCAGATCTGAGTACTTCTACTTTTACTCAAGTACAAGATCTGAGTACTTCTACTTTTACTCAAGTACAAGATCTGAGTACTTCTACTTTTACTCAAGTACCAGATCTGAGTACTTCTACTTTTACTCAAGTACAAGATCTGAGTACTTCTACTTTTACTCAAGTACAAGATCTGAGTACTTCTACTTTTACACAAGTACAAGATCTGAGTACTTCTACTTTTACTCAAGTACCAGATCTGAGTACTTCTACTTTTACTCAAGTACAAGATCTGAGTACTTCTACTTTTACTCAAGTACAAGATCTGAGTACTTCTACTTTTACTCAAGTACCAGATCTGAGTACTTCTACTTTTACTCAAGTACAAGATCTGAGTACTTCTACTTTACTCAAGAACAAGATCTGAGTACTTCTACTTTGACTCAAGTACAAGATCTGAGTACTTCTACTTTTACTACAAGATCCGAGTACTTCTACTTTTACTCAAGTACAAGATCTGAGTACTTCTAATTTGACTCAAGTACAAGATCGGAGTACTTCTACTTTTACTCAAGTGCAAGATCTGAGTACTTCTACTTTTACTCAAGTGCAAGATCTGAGTACTTCTACTTTGACTCAAGTACAAGATCTGAGTACTTCTACTTTTACTCAAGTACAAGATCTGAGTACTTCTACTTCTACTCAAGCACAAGATCTGAGTACTTCTACTTTTACTCAAGTACAAGATCCGAGTACTTCTACTTTTACTCAAGTACAAGATCTGAGTACTTCTACTTTTACTCAAGTACAAGATCTGAGTACTTCTACTTTTACTCAAGTACAAGATCTGAGTACTTCTACTTTTACTACAAGATCTGAGTACTTCTACTTTTACTCAAGTACAAGATCTGAGTACTTCTACTTTGACTCAAGTACAAGATCTGAGTACTTCTACTTCTACTCAAGTACAAGATCCGAGTACTTCTACTTTTACTCAAGTACAAGATCCGAGTACTTCTACTTTTACTCAAGTACAAGATCTGAGTACTTCTACTTTTACTCAAGTACAAGATCTGAGTACTTCTACTTTTACTACAAGATCCGAGTACTTCTACTTTTACTCAAGTACAAGATCTGAGTACTTCTAATTTGACTCAAGTACAAGATCGGAGTACTTCTACTTTTACTCAAGTACAAGATCTGAGTACTTCTACTCAAGCACAAGATCTGAGTACTTCTACTTTTACTCAAGTACAAGATCTGAGTACTTCTACTTCTACTCAAGCACAAGATCTGAGTACTTCTACTTTTACTCAAGTACAAGATCTGAGTACTTCTACTTCTATTCAAGCACAAGATCTGAGTACTTCTACTCAAGCACAAGATCTGAGTACTTCTACTTCTACTCAAGCACAAGATCTGAGTACTTCTACTTTTACTCAAGTACAAGATCTGAGTACTTCTACTTCTATTCAAGCACAATATCTGAGTACTTCTACTCAAGCACAAGATCTGAGTACTTCTACTTCTACTCAAGCACAAGATTGGAGTACTTCTACTTTTACTCAAGTACAAGATTGGAGTACTTCTACTTTTACATTACATTATTTTGAACTTTCAAAATAAAAGCTCTCGCAAACTAGAAATGTTTTCATGTAAATTAATGTTCAAATCATTGTAGCTACTGTTCAATGTTCACAGTTATGAGATACAACGTTATTTGCTGTTAAAACCTGTTGAATAAATAACAAAAAGACTGATTTATGTTTTTATTTTCAAGAAACACATCCTGTGAGAAAGCAAGAGATGAAATCAACTGAACCAGAACGAGACGTGAACCACACGTTTGCCTTCCCTCCAGATATGATGGAGTTCACATGAAGACATTCTGACAGCTTGCTTTAGAGAAACTGAAATCATTTATCACACAAACTCTGTCTTCCTCAGTTTGAGATGAAACCAGCCGAATCTCTCTGAATGACCAATTATGATCATTTTAAACATGTGCACTTCATTATGGACCAAAGCTAAGGCATTTTAATGTATTTGAGTCATTAAGGAAGAACTCGGTTGATCGGGGACTTGAACCAGTGACCCTCCGGTTCCCAAGCGGTTCAACATAACACAATGTCTCTACTTTAAAGAGTCCTCTCCTGCTGATGTTCAGGTGTATATCAGTATGTAGTGTCTCTACTTTAAAGAGTCCTCTCCTGCTGATGTTCAGGTGTATATCAGTATGTAGTGTCTCTACTTTAAAGAGTCCTCTCCTGCTGATGTTCAGGTGTATATCAGTATGTAGTGTCTCTACTTTAAAGAGTCCTCTCCTGCTGATGTTCAGGTGTATATCAGTATTTAGTGTCTCTACTTTAAAGAGTCCTCTCCTGCTGATGTTCAGGTGTATATCAGTATGTAGTGTCTCTACTTTAAAGAGTCCTCTCCTGCTGATGTTCAGGTGTATATCAGTATGTAGTGTCTCTACTTTAAAGAGTCCTCTCCTGCTGATGTTCAGGTGTATATCAGTATGTAGTGTCTCTACTTTAAAGAGTCCTCTCCTGCTGATGTTCAGGTGTATATCAGTATGTAGTGTCTCTACTTTAAAGAGTCCTCTCCTGCTGATGTTCAGGTGTATATCAGTATGTAGTGTCTCTACTTTAAAGAGTCCTCTCCTGCTGATGTTCAGGTGTAGATCAGTATGTAGTGTCTCTACTTTAAAGAGTCCTCTCCTGCTGATGTTCAGGTGTATATCAGTATGTAGTGTCTCTACTTTAAAGAGTCCTCTCCTGCTGATGTTCAGGTGTATATCAGTATGTAGTGTCTCTACTTTAAAGAGTCCTCTCCTGCTGATGTTCAGGTGTATATCAGTATGTAGTGTATCTACTTTAAAGAGTCCTCTCCTGCTGATGTTCAGGTGTATATCAGTATGTAGTGTCTCTACTTTAAAGAGTCCTCTCCTGCTGATGTTCAGGTGTATATCAGTATGTAGTGTCTCTACTTTAAAGAGTCCTCTCCTGCTGATGTTCAGGTGTATATCAGTATGTAGTGTCTCTACTTTAAAGAGTCCTCTCCTGCTGATGTTCAGGTGTATATCAGTATGTAGTGTCTCTACTTTAAAGAGTCCTCTCCTGCTGATGATCAGGTGTATATCAGTATGTAGTGTCTCTACTTTAAAGAGTCATCTCCTGCTGATGTTCAGGTGTATATCAGTGTGTAGTGTCTCTACTTTAAAGAGTCCTCTCCTGCTGATGTTCAGGTGTATATCAGTATGTAGTGTCTCTACTTTAAAGAGTCCTCTCCTGCTGATGTTCAGGTGTATATCAGTATGTAGTGTCTCTACTTTAAAGAGTCCTCTCCTGCTGATGTTCAGGTGTATATCAGTATGTAGTGTCTCTACTTTAAAGAGTCCTCTCCTGCTGATGTTCAGGTGTATATCAGTATGTAGTGTCTCTACTTTAAAGAGTCCTCTCCTGCTGATGTTCAGGTGTATATCAGTATGTAGTGTCTCTACTTTAAAGAGTCCTCTCCTGCTGATGTTCAGGTGTATATCAGTATGTAGTGTCTCTACTTTAAAGAGTCCTCTCCTGCTGATGTTCAGGTGTATATCAGTATGTAGTGTCTCTACTTTAAAGAGTCCTCTCCTGCTGATGTTCAGGTGTATATCAGTATGTAGTGTCTCTACTTTAAAGAGTCCTCTCCTGCTGATGTTCAGGTGTATATCAGTATGTAGTGTCTCTACTTTAAAGAGTCCTCTCCTGCTGATGTTCAGGTGTATATCAGTATGTAGTGACCAATGTACAACACACTACAGGAGAGGGAAACACCTTTTGAGAAGTTCAGGTTTTGAAAGTCGTTCAGTTCCCGCAGTGGAAAACAAATGTTAAAGTAGAATCAGGTAGAGCAGCCACAGCAGGACGCACAGGGTCCCCAACCAGGACTGCCAGTCCACAGCGAGGACGTCGAAGACTTCAGACACCAGCCACGAATCTTCACTGCTGCTGACGATCAGATCCTGAACCCAGGACTTATCACCGCTGCTGACGATCTGATCCTGAACCCAGGACTTATCACTGCTGCTGGCGATCTGATCCTGAACCCAGGACTTATCACTGCTGCTGGCGATCTGATCCTGAACCCAGGACTTATCACCGCTGCTGGCGATCTGATCCTGAACCCAGGACTTATCACTGCTGCTGATGATCTGATCCTGAACCCAGGACTTATCACCGCTGCTGACGATCTGATCCTGAACCCAGGACTTATCACCGCTGCTGGCGATCTGATCCTGAACCCAGGACTTATCACTGCTGCTGGCGATCTGATCCTGAACCCAGGACTTATCACTGCTGCTGACGATCTGATCCTGAACCCAGGACTTATCACTGCTGCTGACGATCTGATCCTGAACCCAGGACTTATCACTGCTGCTGGCGATCTGATCCTGAACCCAGGACTTATCACTGCTGCTGGCGATCTGATCCTGAACCCAGGACTTATCACTGCTGCTGACGATCTGATCCTGAACCCAGGACTTATCACTGCTGCTGGCGATCTGATCCTGAACCCAGGACTTATCACTGCTGCTGACGATCTGATCCTGAACCCAGGACTTATCACTGCTGCTGACGATCTGATCCTGAACCCAGGACTTATCACCGCTGCTGGCGATCTGATCCTGAACCCAGGACTTATCACTGCTGCTGACGATCTGATCCTGAACCCAGGACTTATCACTGCTGCTGACGATCTGATCCTGAACCCAGGACTTATCACTGCTGCTGACGATCTGATCCTGAACCCAGGACTTATCACTGCTGCTGACGATCTGATCCTGAACCCAGGACTTATCACTGCTGCTGACGATCTGATCCTGAACCCAGGACTTATCACTGCTGCTGACGATCTGATCCTGAACCCCATCTGAGTGCGACGCCTCCGGGACAAACAGGAAGTGCTTCCCGTTCTCACAGGAAATCACCGCGGTGGCCTCTTCATCTTTACACCTGAAGCGACCATGATGACAGGGAGTCAGACAGCACACAGCCTCACTCTGGGCCTCATGATGAGATCTGTTACTATGAATATCTGCCGGACTGCGTCACCAGAGAGTTGAGGACATTGTGAATTATGTGAGGGGCTAGACAAGTGAAATGTTAACATTATATCATATTGTAATTCAATGTATTTATGTGCACACAAACAAAATAAGCTATTACAGGACTCAGGGAACACACAGTTAACGAGCACACTTGTGTTAATCAGTTATTAATTAGGCCGTTACGTTATTTTATGCAGGAGTCAAGGTTCGGTGTGAATCCCGTACGGTGTGGGAATACGTTTACATTTGTTTAGATGAAAAGAATAATTCTCAGAATTCTCAGAATTCTGACTTTCTTGTCGAAACTCCAAAAAAAGGGTTCTGAGAAAAAAAATTAGAATTGTTCTGATTCATTTTTCTTTCAGAGAAGTCAAAAGAATACTTTAGAAATCTGAGACTTTCAGCAAAAAATGATATCATTTTTTTCACAGAACTTAGATTATTGGAAAAGGCTGGTAGTGCTAACCTCCTCACATGTTGCTAACCTCCTCACATGTTGCTAACCTCCTCACATGTTGCTAACCTCCTCACATGTTGCTAACCTCCTCACATGTTGCTAACCTCCTCACATGTTGCTAACCTCCTCACATGTTGCTAAGCTGCTCACAGGTTGCTAACCTCCTCACATGTTGCTAAGCTGCTCACATGTTGCTAACCTCCTCACATGTTGCTAAGCTGCTCACAGGTTGCTAACCTCCTCACATGTTGCTAAGCTGCTCACAGGTTGCTAACCTCCTCACATGTTGCTAAGCTGCTCACATGTTGCTAAGCTGCTCACATGTTGCTAACCTCCTCACATGTTGCTAACCTCCTCACATGTTGCTAACCTCCTCACATGTTGCTAACCTCCTCACATGTTGCTAAGCTGCTCACAGGTTGCTAACCTCCTCACATGTTGCTAAGCTGCTCACAGGTTGCTAACCTCCTCACATGTTGCTAAGCTGCTCACATGTTGCTAAGCTGCTCACATGTTACTAACCTCCTCACATGTTGCTAAGCTGCTCACAGGTTGCTAACCTCCTCACATGTTGCTAAGCTGCTCACATGTTGCTAACCTGCTGACATGTTGCTAAGCTGCTGACATGTTGCTAACCTGCTCACATGTTGCTAACCTCCTCACATGTTGCTAACCTCCTCACATGTTGCTAAGCTGCTCACAGGTTGCTAACCTCCTCACATGTTGCTAAGCTGCTGACATGTTGCTAAGCTGCTGACATGTTGCTAAGCTGCTCACATGTTGCTAAGCTGCTGACATGTTGCTAAGCTGCTCACAGGTTGCTAACCTCCTCACATGCTGCTAAGCTGCTCACATGTTGCTAACCTCCTCACATGTTGCTAACCTCCTCAAATGTTGCTAAGCTGCTCACATGTTGCTAAGCTGCTCACATGTTGCTAACCTCCTCACATGTTGCTAACCTCCTCACATGTTTCTAACCTCCTCACATGTTGCTAACCTCCTCACATGTTGCTAACCTCCTCACAGGTTGCTAACCTCCTCACATGTTGCTAACCTCCTCACATGTTGCTAACCTCCTCACATGTTGCTAAGCTGCTCACATGTTGCTAACCTCCTCACATGTTGCTAACCTCCTCACATGTTGCTAAGCTGCTCACAGGTTGCTAACCTCCTCACATGCTGCTAAGCTGCTCACAGGTTGCTAACCTCCTCAAATGTTGCTAAGCTGCTCACATGTTGCTAAGCTGCTCACATGTTGCTAAGCTGCTCACATGTTGCTAAGCTGCTGACATGTTGCTAACCTGCTCACATGTTGCTAAGCTGCTCACATGTTGCTAAGCTGCTCACATGTTACTAAGCTGCTGACATGTTGCTAACCTCCTCACATGTTGCTAACCTGCTCACATGTTGCTAACCTCCTCACATGTTGCTAACCTCCTCACATGTTGCTAACCTGCTCACATGTTGCTAACCTCCTCACATGTTGCTAACCTCCTCACATGTTGCTAACCTGCTCACATGTTGCTAAGCTGCTCACATGTTGCTAACCTGCTCACATGTTGCTAACCTCCTCACATGTTGCTAACCTCCTCACATGTTGCTAACCTCCTCACATGTTGCTAACCTCCTCACAGGTTGCTAACCTCCTCACATGTTGCTAAGCTGCTCACATGTTGCTAACCTCCTCACATGTTGCTAACCTCCTCACATGTTGCTAACCTCCTCACATGTTGCTAACCTGCTCACATGTTGCTAAGCTGCTCACATGTTGCTAACCTGCTCACATGTTGCTAACCTCCTCACATGTTGCTAACCTCCTCACATGTTGCTAACCTCCTCACATGTTGCTAACCTCCTCACAGGTTGCTAACCTCCTCACATGTTGCTAACCTCCTCACATGTTGCTAAGCTGCTCACATGTTGCTAACCTCCTCACATGTTGCTAACCTCCTCACATGTTGCTAACCTCCTCACATGTTGCTAAGCTGCTCACAGGTTGCTAACCTCCTCACATGTTGCTAACCTCCTCACATGTTGCTAACCTCCTCACATGTTGCTAACCTCCTCACAGGTTGCTAACCTCCTCACATGTTGCTAACCTCCTCACATGTTGCTAAGCTGCTCACATGTTGCTAAGCTGCTCACATGTTGCTAACCTCCTCACATGTTGCTAACCTCCTCACATGTTGCTAACCTCCTCACATGTTTCTAACCTCCTCACATGTTGCTAACCTCCTCACATGTTGCTAAGCTGCTCACATGTTGCTAACCTCCTCACATGTTGCTAACCTAAGGTGACCAGATTTTCAAAATTAAAACCAGGGACATTTTGAGTTTTGCCGTCAATATCTCATTAACATATCTAATTTTCTTCACTGTTAAAGAAAAAAGAGGGACAATTCTGGTTTAATGTAATTCGAACATTTGAACTGTTGGATAAAAACAGAAGGACGATAGCTCATATATGAGACTTCAGGTCTTTTATTTTGAAACTCTACATCAGATTGTCCTGATTCTCTCTGAGTGACTAGATGGGGTCTCCTGCTATCACCCTGAAGTGAAATAAGTCTTTGATTGACTTCAAGTGACTCTTTGATTATGGACGGTTTCCATTAAATAATAATCTAAATATAGATGGACAATTGATCTAATTTGAGATTTTAAACAGCATACATTTTAAATTGTGCTTCAGAAAGTGATGTTATTTTAGGAGTGTTGTGAGATGGTGTCAACATCAATTGAAATGAGTCACCCAGTGGAAATGTCAGATATGTCTTCATAACTGTATCCTTACATTTTACATTCACTCAGTTATAATGTGGTAGTTATACGTGGTTTGTTTTAAATGATTATTGATCACATTATATTGGACATATTTCTTAATTTAAGCTCCAGTATATATGAATATGTTTGGTGTGTTTTTTAGGTATATTTGTTATTGACCGAGTAAACGCTTTTATTTTGAAGGCAGTTTTTACAGGCCTCTACCGTAATGCATAGGATATTCGCGCACCGCAATACAACGTGCGGGCTGGCTTGAGTGTGTTTTCCGAAGTGGGGGCTGGCTTGACCGCAGTCTGTTTGCCCAGTGTTTCCTGACATGAAACGTTTGATTTCACCTTGCTATGTGTTTTTAACGTATATTAAAAAACGGGGACAGTTTCAACCGGGGACAGTTTCAACCGGGGACAGGCCAATACAAACGGGGACGTCTGATCACCCTATGCTAACCCGCTCACATGTTGCTAACAGTATTATGAATGCACCGGACCGTGACCCCCATGGCACAAAAACACAATCCGTTTCAGCCCTAATTCCTAAATACTTAAGTAAAAGTGAGAAATCAAACAACCAGTGCCTTAAAGTTATTAATATTATCAAACTGCAATATATAATTTACTCACACATTTAAAGCTAATATTCAAAACATCAATAATGTCCAGATGTAATTTGTCTTCTACACATATGACTCACAAATGTGGGGTTTTGAATCCGCTTTCCTGACTTACGTTGGATAAACCACTGAGCTTGTTTGAAACGCAGCACGTTTGAGATTTGAAGCCAGAAAATGGAAAACAACTTACCACTAGAATAAAAGCTAACATTAGGAAGTACCTGCTAAGATAATGTTAGTGCAACTTCTTCTATAAAGCAGGGCTATGTAGCTTGTTAGCATGATATCTTTTTCCACCTCTTCTGCTTTAGATATTTTTTTGTTTTTACAAGGACTATAACTGTGCGTGTTCAGTAAAGAAAACACAATATTACCTAATGGCAATCTGTTAGGGACATTGCCTCTAGATATTAGGTGCCTCGAGGTGAGTTGTGTAGTTAATCATCTTAAAAAGCGTGTGTGTTATTGTGGAGCTGGTTATTTGCTACCCACCAGGTCAGCGTGGGCTCGGGGAGTGCCATCACCTCCACCTCTAGAGTCACCGGAGAGCCCTCCATGACGGTGGCTCTAGAAAGAGGCCTGGTGAAGCAGGAGAGGGCCCGGGTGAGAGGCTTTTCCCTGGGGAAGAGACTCTGCCTGGGCCTGGGGAACAGGCGCAGGAAGGGAAGGCCCCTTGATCTGAGGAGTAAGCCTGATCTCCTCGCGGATGGTCATTGGCTGACAAATGGTTGGGTCTTGGTCTGGCATTAGTAGATGGGGTGGAGAGGAAAGGGGGGTGACATGCAGATGAGCCAAAGCTTGTGGTTCAGGCTGAGGAAGAGGAGGAGCAGCGGGGGTTATGCCAGGGTCATGCACACACTGCTGGGTACAGCTGGAGGTCAAGGGCTCATGGAGGGAGTAGACTGTCTGGTGCTTGTTGCTGAATGTATTGCTGATGCTGTTTGGCTCAGGGATATTGGAGGCATGGACCTCAGGTACACCTGAACCACCCTGGGATAAGGTGCTTTCTTTCTGGGACCTGCATTTGCTGCTAACTTGTGTCAAGGTGCAATGACTGCTTGAAGGGGAAGGCTGGCAGTACACAGTATCTTTGACAGTTTTGCTGCTTTGGGGCATGGAGTCTGATAATGCTTCTTTGCTGGTTCTTGAGGAAGGTACATCCTGATCAAGGCCACTCCCAGAGTCCAAGGATGATATTGAAAGATTGCTGTTTTGAGGGAGGGTTGTGTTGGTTTGGAGGCCAGTTTTACAGGACTTAAGGATTCCAGTGTCTTGGATTCTGTCTTGGTGGAGAAGAGGGAGGCTGGAGCTATGAGCAAACTCTTTGTCCGGATCGATTACAGGCAAGGTCTTGAACTGTTCTTGCTGAGACCTGAGATTGCTACTAGACTGTTTCAAGGTATGACTCTTTAAAGATGAGGACTGGAAGTATACAGTTTGTTTGCTGTTTGCAGACATGGAGGATTCTTCTTTGCTAGTTTGGGAGGAAGGTACATCCTGATTAAGGCCACTCCCAGAGTCCAGGGACGACACTGAAAGATTGCTGTTTTCAGGGAGGGTTGTGTTGGTTTTGAGGCCAGTTTCACAGGATTTAAGGAGCCCAGTGTTTTTATGAAGAGTAGGCATGATAGGGCTAAGAGCAAACGCTTTGCCCGGACCGATTTCAGGCAAGCTCTTGAACTGTTCTTGCTTAGGCCTGAGATTGCTGCTTGACTGTGTCAAGGTGCAATGACTGTCCGAAGGTTCACCAAAGGGTGAACTGACGAAACTGTCCCTTTGTTGTTTGGAGACTGCGTCGACAGTGTCCGGAAAAGACTGTAACAAACGGCTCTTTTGACAAATTAAGGTTTTGATTTGAGGGAAAGTAGTGCTGATTTTGAGGAACCTAGTTTCTTGGGAAGGGGTTTTGTCTTTGTGGCAATCAGGGTCTGGACCATTAAAAGCCTCAGGAATGCAGCTGGACTGGGGGAGCTTGGCAGGGATGTGGTTGAGTTCTGCAACCTGGGGATCAGTCTGTAGCAGGGTTCCATCATTTTGGGTGATCATACTCGGTGAACCTGTTCTCCGTTGAGGCTGGTTGTACTGACTCACATGCTCCTTTAGTACTGGTTCAGTTTTTGAGGGGCTCCTCTTATCGGGGACTTCATTGTCTTTCTTGGAACAACTGTCTGAAGAGTTACCCTTGTCGAGTGGGTTGGATACTGAGGGGAAGCTCGGTTCAGGGCCGCCCAGACAGACGTTGGCAGTGCTGGTCTTTTTAGTCTTCAGGATGCTGCACAGAGTGCTGGTGAACAGGGTTGCAGCAGGAACTGTTAATGGACTCTGCACAAACGAACTGGACTCTGATCTGAACCTGTAACACAAAACGGGATCAAACTCATACCAACACATTTTTATTGTTCAGATGTGGACTGGGACTTTGGTGACATGCGGCCTGTCCTACACCTGTCCTACTCCCAAAACCCAGGAACGAGTCAGGATTTTTGCCCTTTCTGTACCCTCATGACGAAACCAATGGGTTTGTGGTTGGGTTTTTTGTTCATCACAAGTTAAAGAGATTTTCACATTTTGTTCTATGATGTAAAATATGTCTTGTTGGGAATACAAAGGATTCTTGTTATTTCCTGAGAATTAAACTAATACAGACCTAGAGCTGCTGTGACGGCTGGTTGGAGGAGTTGGACAGCTGTCTGTCCGGCTGGACTGTCTGTGTTGTCGGACTGCACCAGTACCAGAACCAGAACCAGTACCAGTGCCGCTGCCCTCTGACTGGCGGCTGTACTGGTTAGTGTGGATGCTGTGGGAACTGAAACAGTAGCCCTCCTCAACGTCTGATTGAATCATGATGGACTCTGGAGTCTCTGCCAGTGGCGGCAGGGAAATGTCGTCAGGTGACGCACAATCGTACTCGTCATTGGAGAGAGAATCTTCCATCATCACGTCGTGAAGCTCCGCCTCCGACAGGCTGCCTCTTGATGCATCCTGGGTAAATAACAATTGAGTATTTGTGCATTTAGCAAGTGTCTTTGTCCGAAAAATATATGACTTGACTTCATTTATAGTGTGTACCCTTTCTCAAATGCACTCACTGAAGTGGCTAGCATTGAAGCTAAGCTAACAATAGAGTAAAGAGAAGTCGAGCAATAAAACAAACAATCATTTGAAAAATATAAATGACTAATAAACAGTAATACTATTAGGAGCATACAAAAACATGGGTTTTTGTGTCAACATCAAACAGCAGAGACTTCTTTCTCATGATTAGATTTCAGGCTAGTTTTACCACCCTCAAATCTTAAATATAACCCAAGGAAACATCTTTGTGTGTTTGAATATCATCTATGGATGTGTTCAAACATAAATCTGTTTTCATATAATTTTTCATTAGATGGAAAATGAAGGAGGATCTAAATATGATCCCTGTGGGACACCACATTTCAAATGACCTTCCCGAATTCCCTCTGGATGTCAGAAAATGATGGGCCAGTCACAGAGGGTGAGGGCGTGGCCTCCGTGGCGGCAGGCTGTGATTGGTTGTGTATGTTGTGGACTCGTCGGTTGGTATCCAATGGGGAGCTGGGGAAGTTGAAGGTGTGGGTAGAACAGTATGAGGAGGTGGCCCTAAAGGAAAGCAACATCAACCTTTATTTCTACAGTTCAGGGATGCAAACAGACACGTTTAATAATGTTTGTGTTATTTACATTTCAATTTGATTTCACATATTTGTATATCATGGTGAGTCGTGAGGAATTATTAAATGTTTTCTACTTGCACATAAATTATCATAATTTTTCCTAAAATGAAAAACAAAGAGGAACTGAAACGGATCCCTGGGGGACACCATATCACTTCATTTTTATCTAAAGCTATTTAAAAATATATATATTTGCTGTTCAATGTTGTACTTTTTAAACAACATTTAAGTCTTTCTTTCTGAGCTTTTTTGAAAATATCTCGACATCTTTTGATAAAGAAACTGTAAATTGTAATGTATTTTGTGGGTTTTTTGCGCTATTTCAGCGTACCTGCTCTCCGTCTGTCTCTCTGCATCCAGACTGCAGCTCTTTCTTAATGGAGGCTTCCGATTGGCTGCGATCTGCCTCTTCACTGGAACCTCCTTCCCATCATGCTCGGCGGTCAGTTCGGGGGTGTGGCCGGTCTCCTTTAGCTCGTGCTGTAAACATTTAGGAGACATTACAGCCATCATTTTGACAGCAGATTGACAGGTGACATTTTAATCAAAACAAAAGCAAGTAATGAGTCCTAAATTGACTCATTACCTCTTACCTGCACCAGTGTTTTGGATAATTACCATAAATATGTCATGCATGCCCTTAACGTAGCTGTCTGATTGTATTTACTGCATTATTGTGTAAATTCTGTTTATCGTATGTTTAATAAATGTGTGTGTGATTATGTTTACCATGTTCGACGCCTCCTGTGAGCGGCGGTTATCTGTTTGCTCCTTCTTCTTCCTCTTCCTCCTGTTTCCCTTCAATGACTTCTCTTTCTTTTCCTCTTCGTCTTCATCTTTCTCTTTGTCTTCCTCTTCCTCCTTCTGTCCATCGTCCTGCTGGTTTTTAAGACTCTCCATCTGTGATATCAGTGTGCGATAAACGGAAAGGGTTATCTTACAGAATGACTGAATGTTACCAATCAGCAGACAAGTATTATTTCCCTTTACATGTATGTTAATATTTACTGTGCTTTAGTGGTGGAAAGTGCATTTACTCAAGTATGCTTACTTTAGTCATTCAGATGTTTTCATAAAGAAAATGATATGATGTTTTGTTATTCATTAAATTAGCTAACCGCTTATTGAGGAACGCTGGGCGATTAGATCATTATTCAATTAGCAGTTTGAGAAAATATAAATTAGCATCCGTACATTCAATCATTTTTAATATAAATGTTTTTGGGTACTTTAACAACGAATACCTAAAGAATATTTAGCTAATTATACTTTTATGTTAATTTTCAAGTATTGTTGCAGTGTGGATGTACGTAGTGATGTCACTATGTTCCTGGAGTAAACCAAGGAGTCCCATGGAGGTGTTTCAGGGGTGTGTGGGATTGATCTATCCTGTCAGAGTGAATAATACAGTAAAGTCATTTAGTTGTAGTGGAGGCTGTGGCTCAGTGGATAGAGGGCTGGACTTCAAATCAGGGGGTACCAAGTTCGAGTCCCACTGCAGTCAGCATGTCGTTGTGTCCCTGAGACCCTTCACCCCAAAGTGCTCCTGTGGGGATTGTCCTCAGTACTGAGTATGGAAGTCGCTTTGGATTAAAGCGTCTAACAAATGACCTGTGATGTAAATATAATATATCTTTCAGCCTCGTGTTACCCTCAGTTTGGCCTCCAGCGCCAGGAGCCCGTCGCTCAGCGCTCTGATGGACTCCACCATCTCAGAGTGCTTACTGACCGTCTTCTCTATGTAGCGCCGCCCCTCCTCCACCCCTGCACACACACACAATGTTGTTAAAAGGGGGATACATTAAATTAATCTAAGTAAATAGCACCTGTAGGAAGAGAGAACTATTGTTGATACTATTGTCCTATGTATTCTTCTTAAATTATAATTTATGATGTACTTACATTTTTTTTAAATACTTTACTTCATATATCCACCAGATATTTGTATTTCTATGTAAATCTATGCAATCATATGTAAAAACCTACCTAAGTTATTTTCTCACACATTTCAGAACTATTGACATTAAGCACCTCAACACACTTTGGCACCATGTAATCAATGGATTTGATTGTGTTACGTAATGGAGGAACTCACGATCCCAGGTGTGTGTGCCCTTTCAGAATAAAGGTGTGTGTGCCCTTTCAGAATAAAGGTGTGTGTGCCCTTTCAGAATATAGGTGTGTGTGCCCTTTCAGAATACAGGTGTGTGTGCCCTTTCAGAATAAAGGTGTGTGTGCCCTTTCAGAATAAAGGTGTGTGTTCTACCGTGCAGCCGGACAGCGAGCTCAGTGATCTGACTGATCCTCTCCTCCTGCTGAGGGACCGTCGGCCAAACGAACTTCTCAAACTGTCGATGCAGGACGGACACGGCCTCCGTGCTGCGGCACTCTGAGGAGAACTTCCCGACGCGAGCGATGGTCGATCCGGCGTCATCACACCAGAACTGATACTGGGAATGTGAATGGAGAGAAATATTTACCTGACAGATATCACCATGAAACCCCCCCACTTCGTTACTGACGTTAACACGGTGATTTTTTACATTACAAGTTTTCTGAAATGTTTACATATGCTAATGATGCTAATGCTAACATTTGCTGAATTCAGGAGAAATCTCCAGACAGAAACTGACGAAGTTAGTCAAACAAACAGAATGGAGATTTTTCTTTCCACTTATCTAAAAAGAACATGATGTGTGAAAAACCCCTGTGTGCAGGTATCTGACCTCCTCCATGATGTGTGAAATGAACCCCTGTGTGCAGGTATCTGACCTCCTCCATGATGTGTGAAATGAACCCCTGTGTGCAGGTATCTGACCTCCTCCATGATGTGTGAAATGAACCCCTGTGTGCAGGTATCTGACCTCCTCCATGATGTGTGAAATGAACCCCTGTGTGCAGGTATCTGACCTCCTCCATGATGTGTGAAATGAACCCTGTGTGCAGGTATCTGACCTCCTCCATGTTGTGTGAAATGAACCCCTGTGTGCAGGTATCTGACCTCCTCCATGATGTGTGAAATGAACCCCTGTGTACAGGTATCTGACCTCCTCCATGATGTGTGAAATGAACCCTGTGTGCAGGTATCTGACCTCCTCCATGATGTGTGAAATGAACCCCTGTGTGCAGGTATCTGACCTCCTCCATGTTGTGTGAAATGAACCCCTGTGTGCAGGTATCTGACCTCCTCCATGTTGTGTGAAATGAACCCCTGTGTACAGGTATCTGACCTCCTCCATGATGTGTGAAATGAACCCCTGTGTGCAGGTATCTGACCTCCTCCATGATGTGTGAAATGAACCCCTGTGTACAGGTATCTGACCTCCTCCATGTTGTGTGAAATGAACCCCTGTGTGCAGGTATCTGACCTCCTCCATGATGTGTGAAATGAACCCTGTGTGCAGGTATCTGACCTCCTCCATGATGTGTGAAATGAACCCCTGTGTACAGGTATCTGACCTCCTCCATGATGTGTGAAATGAACCCCTGTGTGCAGGTATCTGACCTCCTCCATGATGTGTGAAATGAACCCCTGTGTGCAGGTATCTGACCTCCTCCATGATGTGTGAAATGAACCCTGTGTGCAGGTATCTGACCTCCTCCATGTTGTGTGAAATGAACCCCTGTGTGCAGGTATCTGACCTCCTCCATGATGTGTGAAATGAACCCTGTGTGCAGGTATCTGACCTCCTCCATGTTGTGTGAAATGAACCCCTGTGTGCAGGTATCTGACCTCCTCCATGTTGTGTGAAATGAACCCCTGTGTGCAGGTATCTGACCTCCTCCATGATGTGTGAAATGAACCCTGTGTGCAGGTATCTGACCTCCTCCATGATGTGTGAAATGAACCCCTGTGTGCAGGTATCTGACCTCCTCCATGATGTGTGAAATGAACCCCTGTGTGCAGGTATCTGACCTCCTCCATGTTGTGTGAAATGAACCCCTGTGTGCAGGTATCTGACCTCCTCCATGATGTGTGAAATGAACCCCTGTGTACAGGTATCTGACCTCCTCCATGATGTGTGAAATGAACCCCTGTGTGCAGGTATCTGACCTCCTCCATGATGTGTGAAATGAACCCCTGTGTACAGGTATCTGACCTCCTCCATGATGTGTGAAATGAACCCCTGTGTGCAGGTATCTGACCTCCTCCATGATGTGTGAAATGAACCCCTGTGTGCAGGTATCTGACCTCCTCCATGATGTGTGAAATGAACCCCTGTGTACAGGTATCTGACCTCCTCCATGATGTGTGAAATGAACCCCTGTGTGCAGGTATCTGACCTCCTCCATGTTGTGTGAAATGAACCCCTGTGTACAGGTATCTGACCTCCTCCATGATGTGTGAAATGAACCCCTGTGTACAGGTATCTGACCTCCTCCATGATGTGTGAAATGAACCCCTGTGTGCAGGTATCTGACCTCCTCCATGATGTGTGAAATGAACCCCTGTGTACAGGTATCTGACCTCCTCCATGATGTGTGAAATGAACCCCTGTGTACAGGTATCTGACCTCCTCCATGATGTGTGAAATGAACCCCTGTGTGCAGGTATCTGACCTCCTCCATGATGTGTGAAATGAACCCCTGTGTGCAGGTATCTGACCTCCTCCATGATGTGTGAAATGAACCCTGTGTGCAGGTATCTGACCTCCTCCATGATGTGTGAAATGAACCCCTGTGTACAGGTATCTGACCTCCTCCATGATGTGTGAAATGAACCCCTGTGTGCAGGTATCTGACCTCCTCCATGATGTGTGAAATGAACCCCTGTGTGCAGGTATCTGACCTCCTCCATGATGTGTGAAATGAACCCTGTGTGCAGGTATCTGACCTCCTCCATGTTGTGTGAAATGAACCCCTGTGTGCAGGTATCTGACCTCCTCCATGATGTGTGAAATGAACCCTGTGTGCAGGTATCTGACCTCCTCCATGTTGTGTGAAATGAACCCCTGTGTGCAGGTATCTGACCTCCTCCATGTTGTGTGAAATGAACCCCTGTGTGCAGGTATCTGACCTCCTCCATGATGTGTGAAATGAACCCTGTGTGCAGGTATCTGACCTCCTCCATGATGTGTGAAATGAACCCCTGTGTGCAGGTATCTGACCTCCTCCATGATGTGTGAAATGAACCCCTGTGTGCAGGTATCTGACCTCCTCCATGTTGTGTGAAATGAACCCCTGTGTGCAGGTATCTGACCTCCTCCATGATGTGTGAAATGAACCCCTGTGTACAGGTATCTGACCTCCTCCATGATGTGTGAAATGAACCCCTGTGTGCAGGTATCTGACCTCCTCCATGATGTGTGAAATGAACCCCTGTGTACAGGTATCTGACCTCCTCCATGATGTGTGAAATGAACCCCTGTGTGCAGGTATCTGACCTCCTCCATGATGTGTGAAATGAACCCCTGTGTGCAGGTATCTGACCTCCTCCATGATGTGTGAAATGAACCCCTGTGTACAGGTATCTGACCTCCTCCATGATGTGTGAAATGAACCCCTGTGTGCAGGTATCTGACCTCCTCCATGTTGTGTGAAATGAACCCCTGTGTACAGGTATCTGACCTCCTCCATGATGTGTGAAATGAACCCCTGTGTACAGGTATCTGACCTCCTCCATGATGTGTGAAATGAACCCCTGTGTGCAGGTATCTGACCTCCTCCATGATGTGTGAAATGAACCCCTGTGTACAGGTATCTGACCTCCTCCATGATGTGTGAAATGAACCCCTGTGTACAGGTATCTGACCTCCTCCATGATGTGTGAAATGAACCCCTGTGTGCAGGTATCTGACCTCCTCCATGATGTGTGAAATGAACCCCTGTGTGCAGGTATCTGACCTCCTCCATGATGTGTGAAATGAACCCTGTGTGCAGGTATCTGACCTCCTCCATGATGTGTGAAATGAACCCCTGTGTGCAGGTATCTGACCTCCTCCATGATGTGTGAAATGAACCCCTGTGTGCAGGTATCTGACCTCCTCCATGGCGGTCTGCAGTCTGCAGGTCATCTCCAGAGTCTTCTGGTGTTCCCCCACGCTTCGCTCTAACTCGCCCATCTGTCTCTGCAGCTCGTTCACCGCATCCTCCGTCTCCCTGGCAACGCCCCCGTCCCTGACCTCTGACCCCACACGTGAGGTCGCCCCCCCCAGGCGTTTCCTCAGCGCCTGATGGACAGAAATCTAGGTTATTGTTATTTATTATAAACGTCAAGAGACAGGAATCTCCTTTGTTTAATTCAGGTGACATCACTATGGAACACGCTCTTATTGGCTAGCACTCAAACACATTGTATGTGATAGGCTAAGGGGCGGGACATCTCTAAGTTGGATGACCAATCACAACAGAGCCAGCCAGCTAACCAATCAGAGCAGACTGGGCTCTGAACATCAGCAGGAGAGGACTCTTTAAAGTAGAGACACTACATACTGATATACACCTGAACATCAGCAGGAGAGGACTCTTTAAAGTAGAGACACTACACACTGATATACACCTGAACATCAGCAGGAGAGGACTCTTTAAAGTAGAGACACTACATACTGATATACACCTGAACATCAGCAGGAGAGGACTCTTTAAAGTAGAGACACTACATACTGATATACACCTGAACATCAGCAGGAGAGGACTCTTTAAAGTAGAGACACTACATACTGATATACACCTGAACATCAGCAGGAGAGGACTCTTTAAAGTAGAGACACTACATACTGATATACACCTGAACATCAGCAGGAGAGGACTCTTTAAAGTAGAGACACTACATACTGATATACACCTGAACATCAGCAGGAGAGGACTCTTTAAAGTAGAGACACTACATACTGATATACACCTGAACATCAGCAGGAGAGGACTCTTTAAAGTACAGACACTACTAATATACACCTGAACATCAGCAGGAGAGGACTCTTTAAAGTACAGACACTACATACTGATATACACCTGAACATCAGCAGGAGAGGACTCTTTAAAGTAGAGACACTACATACTGATATACACCTGAACATCAGCAGGAGAGGACTCTTTAAAGTAGAGACACTACATACTGATATACACCTGAACATCAGCAGGAGAGGACTCTTTAAAGTAGAGACACTACATACTGATATACACCTGAACATCAGCAGGAGAGGACTCTTTAAAGTAGAGACACTACATACTGATATACACCTGAACATCAGCAGGAGAGGACTCTTTAAAGTACAGACACTACTAATATACACCTGAACATCAGCAGGAGAGGACTCTTTAAAGTACAGACACTACATACTGATATACACCTGAACATCAGCAGGAGAGGACTCTTTAAAGTAGAGACACTACATACTGATATACACCTGAACATCAGCAGGAGAGGACTCTTTAAAGTAGAGACACTACACACTGATATACACCTGAACATCAGCAGGAGAGGACTCTTTAAAGTAGAGACACTAGATACTGATATACACCTGAACATCAGCAGGAGAGGACTCTTTAAAGTAGAGACACTACATACTGATATACACCTGAACATCAGCAGGAGAGGACTCTTTAAAGTAGAGACACTACATACTGATATACACCTGAACATCAGCAGGAGAGGACTCTTAAAGTAGAGACACTACATACTGATATACACCTGAACATCAGCAGGAGAGGACTCTTTAAAGTAGAGACACTACATACTGATATACACCTGAACATCAGCAGGAGAGGACTCTTTAAAGTAGAGACACTACACACTGATATACACCTGAACATCAGCAGGAGAGGACTCTTTAAAGTAGAGACACTACATACTGATATACACCTGAACATCAGCAGAAGAGGACTTTTTAAAGTAGAGACACTACATACTGATATACACCTGAACATCAGCAGGAGAGGACTCTTTAAAGTAGAGACACTACATACTGATATACACCTGAACATCAGCAGGAGAGGACTCTTTAAAGTAGAGACACTACATACTGATATACACCTGAACATCAGCAGGAGAGGACTCTTTAAAGTAGAGACACTACATACTGATATACACCTGAACATCAGCAGGAGAGGACTCTTTAAAGTAGAGACACTACATACTGATATACACCTGAACATCAGCAGGAGAGGACTCTTTAAAGTAGAGACACTACATACTGATATACACCTGAACATCAGCAGGAGAGGACTCTTTAAAGTAGAGACGCTACATTCTGATATACACCTGAACATCAGCAGGAGAGGACTCTTTAAAGTAGAGAGACTACATACTGATATACACCTGAACATCAGCAGGAGAGGACTCTTTAAAGCAGAGACACTACATACTGATATACACCTGAACATCAGCAGGAGAGAACTCTTTAAAGTAGAGACACTACATACTGATATACACCTGAACATCAGCAGGAGAGGACTCTTTAAAGTAGAGACACTACATACTGATATACACCTGAACATCAGCAGGAGAGGACTCTTTAAAGTAGAGACACTACATACTGATATACACCTGAACATCAGCAAGAGAGGACTCTTTAAAGTAGAGACACTACACACTGATATACACCTGAACATCAGCAGGAGAGGACTCTTTAAAGTAGAGACACTACATACTGATCTACACCTGAACATCAGCAGGAGAGGACTCTTTAAAGTAGAGACACTACATACTGATATACACCTGAACATCAGCAGGAGAGGACTCTTTAAAGTACAGACACTACATACTGATATACACCTGAACATCAGCAGGAGAGGACTCTTTAAAGTAGAGACACTACATACTGATATACACCTGAACATCAGCAGGAGAGGACTCTTTAAAGTAGAGACACTACATACTGATATACACCTGAACATCAGCAAGAGAGGACTCTTTAAAGTAGAGACACTACACACTGATATACACCTGAACATCAGCAGGAGAGGACTCTTTAAAGTAGAGACACTACATACTGATATACACCTGAACATCAGCAGGAGAGGACTCTTTAAAGTAGAGACACTACATACTGATATACACCTGAACATCAGCAGGAGAGGACTCTTTAAAGTAGAGACACTACATACTGATATACACCTGAACATCAGCAGGAGAGGACTCTTTAAAGTAGAGACACTACATACTGATATACACCTGAACATCAGCAGGAGAGGACTCTTTAAAGTAGAGACACTACACACTGATATACACCTGAACATCAGCAGGAGAGGACTCTTTAAAGTAGAGACACTAGATACTGATATACACCTGAACATCAGCAGGAGAGGACTCTTTAAAGTAGAGACACTACATACTGATATACACCTGAACATCAGCAGGAGAGGACTCTTTAAAGTAGAGACACTACATACTGATATACACCTGAACATCAGCAGGAGAGGACTCTTTAAAGTAGAGACACTACATACTGATATACACCTGAACATCAGCAGGAGAGGACTCTTTAAAGTAGAGACACTACATACTGATATACACCTGAACATCAGCAGGAGAGGACTCTTTAAAGTAGAGACACTACACACTGATATACACCTGAACATCAGCAGGAGAGGACTCTTTAAAGTAGAGACACTACATACTGATATACACCTGAACATCAGCAGGAGAGGACTCTTTAAAGTAGAGACACTACATACTGATATACACCTGAACATCAGCAGGAGAGGACTCTTTAAAGTAGAGACACTACATACTGATATACACCTGAACATCAGCAGGAGAGGACTCTTTAAAGTAGAGACACTACATACTGATATACACCTGAACATCAGCAGGAGAGGACTCTTTAAAGTAGAGACACTACATACTGATATACACCTGAACATCAGCAGGAGAGGACTCTTTAAAGTAGAGACACTACATACTGATATACACCTGAACATCAGCAGGAGAGGACTCTTTAAAGTACAGACACTACTAATATACACCTGAACATCAGCAGGAGAGGACTCTTTAAAGTACAGACACTACATACTGATATACACCTGAACATCAGCAGGAGAGGACTCTTTAAAGTACAGACACTACTAATATACACCTGAACATCAGCAGGAGAGGACTCTTTAAAGTAGAGACACTACATACTGATATACACCTGAACATCAGCAGGAGAGGACTCTTTAAAGTACAGACACTACTGATATACACCTGAACATCAGCAGGAGAGGACTCTTTAAAGTAGAGACACTACATACTGATATACACCTGAACATCAGCAGGAGAGGACTCTTTAAAGTAGAGACACTACATACTGATATACACCTGAACATCAGCAGGAGAGGACTCTTTAAAGTACAGACACTACTGATATACACCTGAACATCAGCAGGAGAGGACTCTTTAAAGTGTACCTGCAGCTTCTCCTCGTACAGCTCCACCTGCTGCAGCTGGTTTCTCGCTGCCTTCGTGTTCCTCGTCCTGTCGTTCCTCTTCAGATAGTTGAACCTCAGGTTACTGAAACGCTTTTTCAGCTCCTTGAAGGACTCACGAAGCTGAAAAATTAAAATTAGACATATTTATAATCATAATAATAATACATGGGATTTATATAGCGCTTTTCCTAATGCTCAGAGACGCTTAGCAAGACATGATGCCAGACCGACTTATAGCGGCTCGTAACAGGTTACATCTAAATAGCTCATTGCCAAGTTCTTGAGTTTGCCTTGCATCACAGTCAGGCCACCAGACTGGTATATCTATTGGATGGGTTACTAAACCGTTGTGTAAGACGTTCCTATTTCCCAGAGGATGAATCGTACTGACTTTGGCTAACACCTTGATTTCCCCTCTCGCGCCACCATGAGGTTCAGAACTCTTCCATTACACAAATGAGCCAAAGCACAAGCAGATGAAGAAACATCTTCCCCAGCTTCAGGAAACACGTGCAGCGTTTAGAAAAACTGTCTCTGTTGTTGGAAACGTACCTGAATGTTTTATCCACTTATTTGAACAATGTGATCACATGACGAGAGTGGGATGGATGTACGGACGCAAAGAGAGGCGTCTGGACCCAGGACAACCAAGAGACAATACAAAATACAAAGACTAAGAGTCATCGTTGGGCCCCCAGACTGGTATGTCTCTACAGCTATTGGATGGATTAGCAAACCATTGTGTAAAGACGCTGCTGTTTCCCAGAGGATGAATCTTACTGACTTGATTCCTCCTCTAGCGCCACCATGAGGTTGGCCTTACAACGGCCCAACACTCTTCCATTACACAAAGGAGACACAAAAACTGTCTCTGTTGTTGGAAACGTACCTGAATGTTTGATCCACTTATTTTAACAATGTGATCACATGACTCTGATGTCACTGCAGACCCTGAGGCTGATGGGAAATGTGTGATATTGGGCTGTATGAATACAAGATTGATTTGTGTAAAACAGCTCAGTGGTTGAAGCTGCTCCGAGGTTCATCCTCCCCCCCCTGCGGTTCCTCTACGTCATTCCTTAAAAACAACATACTTTCACCAGTGTGACATTTCACTGGAGTTACTGGTGTGACTGGTTGCTGCTGTGTCATTAAGCAGCTGCTGTTTAAGGTATGGAGAGGGGGGGGGGGGATCAGAAATACAGGCAGAGTCAGCCAATGGGTATTTCCCAGCATGCACCTGGTCCTGAAGTGGCAGCTGCACGCACACACACACACACTCTCACACACACGCAGACAGACAGACACACACACTCACACACACACATACACACACACATACACACACACACACACACACACACACACACACACACACACACACACACACGGGGTAAGTATTGATTTGTTCACCTGCTCCAATGTACTGATAACATTCAGGATGTACTTAATGTGTAATGTTTATGAACTCTATTCTGTGAATGTGTTCATGTTGTGCTGGGTAATTAATGTTATATAAAATAGTGCTTTGTTTTCACAGGTTTCTCGTCCAACCCTAACCCTCTCATCGTCCTGACTCCATGACCATCACCTCTCTGTGAAATATCTGTAGATCCGATGGTTTAGAGATATCTTCCAGGTAACGTTTGGTGTTTTATTCTTCCTAACTCCTAACTCCTGACTCCTTGACTCCTGACTCCTAACTCCTAGACTCCCCCACCCTGAGGTTAGAGAATCAGCCCGACCTCTTCAGTGATTTAAACGTCTTCACCTCCCTGTGTCTCAGCTGTTCTGAGCTGACAGATCTTCTGACAGCTGTTCCTCCTCCCTCTGGATTTAAATCCCCCCAGCTCTAAAAATAAACTCATCAGAACTCCCCCCGTCCATCGACACCAGCTCTCACAGCTCTGACTGAAGAGCAGATAATGCACGAGGGCGGGGGGAAACTATTTTAGGGAAAGTGTCTCATCCATAACATTCCTGTTCCCCAGAGGATGAACCCCACTGTCCTTCTGTGGTCTTGAACTCTAGAATCTTTAACAGGTTTGATATTTCTGATATAGTTTCCATGCGATGTAGTTTAATAACTGCTCCTCCAGCGCCACCATAAGGTCAGTGACTGTGAAGGGAATGTCATTAGCAATAAAGTTTTAAAGCTTTAGATAATTCTATGGGTTTTTATTCGCATCGTTCCTGAAGCTACAGTTTCTCCGGCGTCTGAACCTGTCCGCCATCGTAGAAAACAGAATACAATTCAGCGGGAGAACCACGAGGTTTCTGCTGCAGCGAGCGTCTTCATGGCTCCAATCAAATCTAACAGTGTCGGCTGACTGCAGATTATATTTAGACCAAATAAAACCCAGAGGGGCTGGACTCCAGGGCAGGAGGCTGCACTCCAGGGCAAGAGGCTGGACTCCAGGGCAAGAGGCTGGACTCCAGGGCAGGAGGCTGGACTCCAGGGCAAGAGGCTGGACTCCAGGGCAGGAGGCTGGACTCCAGGGCAAGAGGCTGGACTCCAGGGCAGGAGGCTGGACTCCAGGGCAAGAGGCTGCTGGACTCCAGGGCAGGAGGCTGGACTCCAGGGCAAGAGGCTGCTGGACTCCAGGGCAGGAGGCTGGACTCCAGGGCAAGAGGCTGGACTCCAGGGCAAGAGGCTGGACTCCAGGGCAGGAGGCTGGACTCCAGGGCAAGAGGCTGGACTCCAGGGCAGGAGGCTGGACTCCAGGGCAAGAGGCTGCTGGACTCCAGGGTAGGAGGCTGGACTCCAGGGCAGGAGGCTGGACTCCAGGGAAGGAGGCTGGACTCCAGGGCAAGAGGCTGGACTCCAGGGCAAGAGGCTGGACTCCAGGGCAGGAGGCTGGACTCCAGGGCAAGAGGCTGGACTCCAGGGAAAGAGGCTGGACTCCAGGGCAAGAGGCTGGACTCCGGGGCAGGAGGCTGGACTCCAGGGCAAGTGGCTGGACTCCAGGGCAAGTGGCTGGTACGGAGGCTAAATAACTCAAATAATTCATTTGGAGAAACAGGACAACAAAGTCTGCAAAATTAAAGATTAGGATTTTTACTAGGGAACTTTCAAACGTGAGCTATTACTTTAATTTAAAAAAGGAAGCAAAATCTCAAATAAAAGATGTCAAATCACTAATAATCTATATAATACATTCACAAAAAGATGCAGAATGAATGAAAATAGATATTACGCTATTGTGGAATTGTTTTTTATTGACAGAATTATTATTTGAATACTATTTTAATCTTTTGTAAACAGAAACAGTTGCTGTTGATGACCTGTGTTCCTAACAAAACATTTGAATAATAAAAAAATACATAGACTCACCTGGTTGATGTCATCGTTGAGCAGCCGCTCTCTGCGGAGTTTCTCCTCACGACGAGATGCTTCCTTCAGCCACGAGACACAGAGAGAGTCCAGAGAGACGAGCCGGGCCTCCAGCTGGTCCACGTGGAAACTGGTCCAACCCTGACAGAGAGGAACAGGAAGTAAAGCAGCATGGAAAGGAAATACTCCAGCTAAGCACAACTATAACTGAAACTAGTAGTAACTCAAACTGGTAGTAACTGAAAATGGTAGTAACTCAAACTGGTAGTAACTAAAACTGGTAGTAACTGAAACTGGTAGTAACTCAAACTGGTAGTAACTGAAAATGGTAGTAACTCAAACTGGTAGTAACTGAAAATGGTAGTAACTCAAACAGGCAGTAACTGAAACTGGTAGTAACTGAAACTGGTAGTAACTCAAACTGGTAGTAACTGAAAATGGTTGTAACTCATACTGGTAGTAACTCAAACAGGCAGTAACTCATACCGGTAGTAACTCAAACAGGCAGTAACTCAAACAGGCAGTAACTGAAACTGGTAGTAACTCAAACTGGTAGTAACTGAAAATGGTAGTAACTCAAACTGGTAGTAACTCAAACTGGTAGTAACTCAAACTGGTAGTTACTGAAAATGGTAGTAACTCAAACTGGTAGTAACTCATACTGGTAGTAACTCAAACTGGTAGTAACTCAAACTGGTAGTAACTCAAACTGGTAGTAACTGAAACTGGTAGTAACTCATACTGGTAGTAACTCATATTGGTAGTAACTCAAACTGGTAGTAACTCAAACTGGTAGTAACTGAAACTGGTAGTAACTCATACTGGTAGTAACTCAAACTGGTAGTAACTCATACTGGTAGTAACTCAAACAGGCAGTAACTCAAACAGGCAGTAACTGAAACTGGTAGTAACTCAAACTGGTAGTAACTGAAAATGGTAATAACTCAAACTGGTAGTAACTGAAACTGGTAGTAACTCAAACTGGTAGTAACTGAAAATGGTAGTAACTCAAACTGGTAGTAACTCATACTGGTAGTAACTCAAACTGGTAGTAACTGAAACTGGTAGTAACTCAAACTGGTAGTAACTGAAAATGGTAGTAACTCAAACTGGTAGTAACTGAAAATGGTAGTAACTCAAACTGGTAGTAACTCAAACTGGTAGTAACTCAAACTGGTAGTAACTGAAAATGGTAGTAACTCAAACTGGTAGTAACTCATACTGGTAGTAACTCAAACAGGCAGTAACTCAAACAGGCAGTAACTCAAACTGGTAGTAACTCAAACTGGTAGTAACTGAAAATGGTAGTAACTGAAACTGGTAGTAATTCATACTGGTAGTAACTCAAACTGGTAGTAACACAAACTCAAACAGGCAGTAACTGAAACTGGTAGTAACTGAAACTGGTAGTAACTGAAACTGGTAGTAACTCAAACTGGTAGTAACTGAAAATGGTAGTAACTGAAACTGGTAGTAACTCATACTGGTAGTAACTCAAACTGGTAGTAACTGAAAATGGTAGTAACTCAAACTGGTAGTAACTCAAACTGGTAGTAACTGAAACTGGTAGTAACTCATACTATGATAGTAACTGAAACTGGTAGAAACTGAAACTGGTAGTAACTCATACTGGTAGTAACTCAAACAGGCAGTAACTCAAACAGGCAGTAACTCAAACTGGTAGTAACTCATACTGATAGTAACTCAAACTGGTAGTAACTCATACTGGTAGTAACTCAAAAAGGTAGTAACTCAAACCGGTAGTAACTCAAACCAGTAGTAACTCAAACTGGCAGTAACTCAAACTGGTAGTAACTCAAACTGGTAGTAACTCAAACTGGTAGTAACTCAAACCGGTAGTAACTGAAAATTGTAGTAACTCAAACTGGTAGTAACTCAAACTGGTAGGAACTCAAACAGGTAGTAACTCAAACTGGTAGTAACTGAAACTGGTAGTAACTCAAACTGGTAGTAACTCAAACTGGTAGTAACTCAAACTGGTAGTAACTCAAACTCAAACAGGCAGTAACTGAAACTGGTAGTAACTCAAATTGGTAGTAACTCAAACTGGTAGTAACTCAAACTGGTAGTAACGCAAACTGGTAGTAACTCATACTGGTAGTAACTCAAACTGGTAGTAACTCAAACTGGTAGTAACTCATACTGGTAGTAACTCATACTGGTAGTAACTCAAACTGGTAGTAACTCATACTGGTAGTAACTCATACTGGTAGTAACTCATACTGGTAGTAACTCAAACTGGTAGAAACTCAAACTGGTAGTAACTCAAACTGGTAGTAACTCATACTGGTAGTAACTCATACTGGTAGTAACACAAACTGGTAGTAACTCATACTGGTAGTAACTCATACTGGTAGTAACTGAAACTGGTAGTAACTCATACTATGATAGTAACTCATACTGGTAGTAACTGAAACTGGTAGTAACTCATACTGGTAGTAACTCCAACTGGCAGTAACTCAAACAGGCAGTAACTGAAACTGGTAGTAACTCATACTGATAGGAACTCAAACTGGTAGTAACTCAAACCGGTAGTAACTCAAACCGGTAGTAACTCAAACTGGTAGTAACTCAAACTGGTAGTAACTCAAACTGGTAGTAACTCATACTGACAGTAAATGTACTGACGGTGGAGCTGACGGAGGTGCAGATGTCGCTCTTCAGTGTTGAAGCGGTTTTGAACAGACTCTGGATCTGCTGCTGTTCCTCGCTGGATCCACAGGAACCAGTTAAAGTCTGGATCAGCGCCTCCAGCTGGACCCAAGGGAAACAACACTTTGATAAGTACCTGCAGGCTTCCTGTCAGAACCACTTCCTGTCAGAACCACTTCCTGTCCCACAGACCTGTCTGGATGTGAGCTGGAAGATGCTGGTCCGGTCCAGGATGGACTCGCTCTGACGGATCTTCTTCTTCACTTTCTCCTGGAGCTTCAGCAGCTCTGACAGGTCTTCCTCCTCCACTGGTCCTTCCTCCTCCTCATCCTCATCCTCATCCTCCTCCTCCAGACCCTCCTGGACTCCTCTCAGAGTCTCCCAGCTCTTCAACATGAACTCCACCTCAGCGTCCAGTTGCTGGGGGAAAGAAGAAAGAAACACCTTCCGAGTTCAGTCATGAGCCCCATAGGTCCCTGCAGAACAAAAAGTCCATGTAGTCCTTTGGTTCTCTATTTTGCTTCAGTTTAAAATCAGTGGACTCACGGTAAAGTGTGGACGGGCCTGGCTGAAGCGCTCCAGCAGCTTGGAGGTCTGCAGGTCTGAACCCAGATCCATCAGAGTGCAGGAGTCCAGCATCTCAGAGACACAGTTCAGGTCCTGCAGGGTCTGGAACAACCAGCAAGGGTTATGGAGAGTACATTTACCCCAGTACCGGAGCTAAGACCAGTACCGGACCTAAGACCAGGACCGGATCTAAAACCAGTACCGGACCTAATACCAGTACCGGACCTCAGACCAGTACCGGATCTAAAACCAGAACCGGACCTAAGACCAGTACCGGACCTAAAACGAGGACCGGACCTAAAACCAGGACCGGATCTAAAACCAGAACCGGACCTAAGACCAGTACCGGACCTAAAACCAGTACCGGACCTAAAACCAGGACCGGATCTAAAACCAGAACCGGATCCAAGACCAGTACCGCCATGCTCTCTGGTGGGACTATCTTCTATAAATCCCATTCAGAGGAGAATCTGAACCCTTTTGTTGCTTCTTATCTCCCCATCTTTTTAGTGTAATCCTGAATAAAGGCTAAATAAAGTCAAGAATAAAGTTTAATACAAAGTCCTTAATGTTGAATAGAAACTGGAGTTGTTGAGATACCCTGCAGGGTTCAGACTACAGCAGTACCTTGTCCAGTCTCTGCCTGTACTTCCTGCAGTAATCTCTCTGCTCCTGGATCTGGATTATCCGCTGACTCCTCATCTCGTTCACTTCCTGTTCTGTTCTGCCGAGTCGCTCCAGCGTCTCCTGAACCACCGACTGCAGGTTCAACGCTGATCCAGACACCTGACAAACACATATGTTTATATCAAACTACAGCGTTCTGCATGATTCACAGAGCCACAGTGTAATGTAATCGCACCGTGTTAACTGTTTGGAGGAAGCTGTTTCCCAGTTCCTGACAGGAGAGGAAACTCTGCAGCGTTTTCTCCCAGCCGGAGTCAAACTGCTTCCTGTTCTTCACTGCGGACCTGCAGCTACTGACTTCCTCTTCCTCTGGTCTCTTTCTGTAGAGCTCCTGAAGTTCTTCCACCTCGTCCTCCACCTGGGGGAGAGGATTGAAGCTATAAAGGGACTACAACACGGTCACATGACTTCACGTCACCACGCTAAGCTAAAGGAGGCTAATGTTGGGCTATAAAGGAACTACAGCACGGTCACATGACTTCACGTCACCACCGCTAAGCTAAAGGAGGCTAATGTTGGGCTATAAAGGAACTACAACACGGTCACATGACTTCACGTCACCACGCTAAGCTAAAGGTGGCTAATGTTGGGCTATAAAGGAACTACAGCACGGTCACATGACTTCACGTCACCACCGCTAAGCTAAAGGAGGCTAATGTTGGGCTATAAAGGAACTACAGCACGGTCACATGACTTCACGTCACCACCGCTAAGCTAAAGGAGGCTAATGTTGGGCTATAAAGGAACTACATCACGGTCACATGACTTCACGTCACCACCGCTAAGCTAAAGGCGGCTAATGTTGAGCTATAAAGGAACTACAGCACGGTCACATGACTTCACGTCACCACCGCTAAGCTAAAGGAGGCTAATGTTGGGCTATAAAGGAACTACAGCACGGTCACATGACTTCACGTCACTACTGCTAAGCTAGAGGAGGCTAATGTTGGGCTATAAAGGAACTACAGCACGGTCACATGACTTCACGTCACCACCGCTAAGCTAAAGGAGGCTAATGTTGGGCTATAAAGGAACTACAGCACGGTCACATGACTTCACGTCACCACCGCTAAGCTAAAGGAGGCTAATGTTGGGCTATAAAGGAACTACAGCACGGTCACATGACTTCACGTCACCACCGCTAAGCTAAAGGAGGCTAATGTTGGGCTATAAAGGAACTACAGCACGGTCACATGACTTCACGTCACCAGCGCTAAGCTAAAGGAGGCTAATGTTGGGCTATAAAGGAACTACAGCACGGTCACATGACTTCACGTCACCACCGCTTTTTAATCCACCAATGGGGTATTTACTGATGTATTTTATGTGGTAGAACAAAACGTTAAAATCTCTTCAGCGTGTGTTAACCATCGACCTGATTTCAGGCTAACAACCAGAAACACATTCAGGAAACCATTGACCTCCAGACCAGGGGACAGGAAGTGTTAAAGGGCGGATAAAGAACTATTTTCCTCTGACGGAGTCTTGGCGGAGGGTTCTGGTTCTGACCTGCTGTGCCGTGCGGAGGAAAGTGACGTAGGGTCGTAGCAGCTCCAGGTTTGAGTCTAACTTCCTGTTCAGACGCTGCAGCTCCTTCAGGACCAGATCCACCCGAGCAGGGAGTTCAGGGCTCGGTGGGTCGCTGGTGCTGGTTCTGGTGCAGCCCCTCTTCAGCTGCTGGGTCAGTGTTTTGAGGGGGGACAGCGGGGAGCCACCGGGCTGCAGAGCGTTGATCTGATCCAGGATCTGCTTCATGTTTTCTGCATCCAAACCTGCAGACTGGAGACACGTAAAACGCTATGATCAGTTTAACCTGTGAGTGTGTGTGTGTGTGTGTGTGTGTGTGTGTGTGTGTGTGTGTGTGTGTGTGTGTGTGTGTGTGTGTGTGTGTGTGTGTGTGTGTGTGAACCTCAGCCTCTGTTTGCAGCCTCAGGTGTGTGTTCAGAGTCTCTTCGGCCTCAAAGAGCTGCAGTCCGGCTTCAGAGCTTTCAGACAACACTCTGCTGCCCTGCTGCACCCAGAGGCAGACCTGCAACACACACACACACACACACACACACACACACACACACACACACACACACACACACACACACACACACACACACACACACACACACAAGTATGTACTGTGTACTGTAAAGATGTAAGAAGACCACAAGGAGTCAACAGAACATCTATTGAAAGACACATCACAAAGACAAGAAGGAGACTCACCTTGTCTGCCAGCTCTTCACATGACGACCGCAGCTGCAGCCTCTGATTGGTCGGCAGATCTTGGTGGGCGGGGTCTTCTTCAGTCTCTTTTCCCAGCATGCCCTGCAGCTCTGTCTGCTGATTGGCTGATTCTGATTCTGACCCTGAATCCAACTCTGGTCCGGATCCAGATTCCAAGTCCTGGTCTTCCTCTGAACTGGATTCCGACTCTGAATCTGATTCGGATTCAGACTCCAGTTCTGATCCAGATCCCAGCTGTAGGTCTGGGTCTTCCTCTGAACTGGATTCAGTTTCTACATCTGAGCCGGATCCCAGCTGCTGATCTGAAGTGAATCTGGATCTTAGCTCTGAAGTGGATCTGGTCTGCAGGTCTCTGGTCTCCTCTGACCTGGATACAGTTTTAAGATCTGATCGAAAGTCAGGATTAAGATCAGATCTGGATCCGGACTCCAAGTCTTTGGTTTCCATTGATCTGGATTCTGAATTCAGGTTTAATTTTTGTCCGGTCTGCAGGTCTCTGGTCTCTTCTGATCTGTCTTCAGGCTTCACATCTGATCTGGATCCCACAGTCTGGTCTGAAAGGGGTCCTGGCTGCAGGTCTCTGGTCTGATCTGGTCCAGACTCTGATTCTGACTCAGAGATGTTGGTATCCTCTGATCTGGATCCGGGGACCACATCTTTAGACTCCTCTGATCCAGGTTCAGGCTTCACAGCTGATCTGGATCCTGGCTCCAGGTCTTCAGCATCCTCTGGTTTAGATTTTGAATTCAGTTCTGATCTGCTTGACTCTGACTCCAGGTACTGGTCCAGGGTCTCTTTGACTGAGAGACTCCGGTCCTGGTCCAGGGTCTCTTTGACTGAGAGACTCCGGTCCTGCAGTGAAAACAGATCATTTTGACTTTTTGATGTATTTATTTGTATTTCATTTTTTATTATTGAGATGTTTTTATGTTTTATTTAGTTTAACTTTCCAAAAGACAGAGGACCAGGGACATGAGAGAGAGAGGACCAGGGACATGAGAGAGAGAGGACCAGGGACATGAGAGAGAGAGGACCAGGGACATGAGAGAGAGAGGACCAGGGACATGAGAGAGAGAGGACCAGGGACATGAGAGAGAGAGGACCAGGGACATGAGAGAGAGAGGACCAGGGACATGAGAGAGAGGACCAGGGACATGAGAGAGAGAGGACCAGGGACATGAGAGAGAGAGGACCAGGGACATGAGAGAGAGAGGACCAGGGACATGAGAGAGAGGACCAGGGACATGAGAGAGAGAGGACCAGGGACATGAGAGAGAGAGGACCAGGGACATGAGAGAGAGAGGACCAGGGACATGAGAGAGAGGACCAGGGACATGAGAGAGAGAGGACCAGGGACATGAGAGACAGAGGACCAGGGACATGAGAGACAGAGGACCAGGGACATGAGAGAGAGAGGACCAGGGACATGAGAGAGAGAGGACCAGGGACATGAGAGAGAGGACCAGGGACATGAGAGAGAGAGGACCAGGGACATGAGAGACAGAGGACCAGGGACATGAGAGAGAGAGGACCAGGGACATGAGAGACAGGGGACCAGGGACATGAGAGAGAGGACCAGGGACATGAGAGAGAGAGGACCAGGGACATGAGAGAGAGAGGACCAGGGACATGAGAGAGAGAGGACCAGGGACAGGAGAGAGAGAGGACCAGGGACATGAGAGAGAGAGGACCAGGGACATGAGAGAGAGAGGACCAGGGACATGAGAGAGAGAGGACCAGGGACATGAGAGAGAGAGGACCAGGGACATGAGAGACAGAGGACCAGGGACATGAGAGAGAGAGGACCAGGGACATGAGAGAGAGAGGACCAGGGACATGAGAGAGAGAGGACCAGGGACATGAGAGACAGAGGACCAGGGACATGAGAGAGAGAGGACCAGGGACATGAGAGAGAGAGGACCAGGGACATGAGAGACAGAGGATCAGGGACATGAGAGACAGAGGACCAGGGACATGAGAGACAGAGGACCAGGGACATGAGAGACAGATGACCAGGGACATGAGAGAGAGAGGACCAGGGACATGAGAGACAGAGGACCAGGGACATGAGAGACAGAGGACCAGGGACATGAGAGACAGAGGACCAGGGACATGAGAGACAGAGGACCAGGGACATGAGAAACAGAGGACCAGGGACATGAGAGACAGAGGACCAGGGACATGAGAGAGAGAGGACCAGGGACGTGAGAGAGAGAGGACCAGGGACATGAGAGAGAGAGGACCAGGGACGTGAGAGACAGAGGACCAGGGACGTGAGAGACAGAGGACCAGGGACATGAGAGAGAGAGGACCAGGGACGTGAGAGAGAGAGGACCAGGGACATGAGAGAGAGGACCAGGGACATGAGAGACCGAGGACCAGGGACATGAGAGACAGAGGACCAGGGACATGAGAGACAGAGGACCAGGGACATGAGAGACAGAGGACCAGGGACATGAGAAACAGAGGACCAGGGACATGAGAGACAGAAGACCAGGGACATGAGAGAGAGAGGACCAGGGACATGAGAGAGAGAGGACCGGGGACATGAGAGAGAGAGGACCAGGGACGTGAGAGACAGAGGACCAGGGACGTGAGAGACAGAGGACCAGGGACGTGAGAGAGAGAGGACCAGGGACGTGAGAGAGAGAGGACCAGGGACATGAGAGAGAGGACCAGGGACATGAGAGAGAGAGGACCAGGGACATGAGAGACCGAGGACCAGGGACATGAGAGACCGAGGACCAGGGACATGAGAGACAGAGGACCAGGGACATGAGAGACAGAGGACCAGGGACATGAGAGACAGAGGACCAGGGACATGAGAGAGAGAGGACCAGGGACATGAGAGAGAGAGGACCAGGGACATGAGAGACAGAGGACCAGGGACATGAGAGAGAGAGGACCAGGGACATGAGAGACAGAGGACCAGGGACATGAAAGAGAGAGGACCAGGGACATGAGAGACAGAGGACCAGGGACATGAGACACAGGACCAGGGACATGAGAGACAGAGGACCAGGGACATGAGAGAGAGAGGACCAGGGACATGAGAGAGAGAGGACCAGGGACATGAGAGACAGGGGACCAGGGACATGAGAGAGAGAGGACCAGGGACATATGAGAGAGAGAGGACCAGGGACATGAGAGAGAGAGGACCAGGGACATGAGAGACAGGGGACCAGGGACATGAGAGAGAGGACCAGGGTCATGAGAGACAGAGGACCAGGGACATGAGAAACAGAGGACCAGGGACATGAGAGAGAGAGGACCAGGGACATGAGAGAAAGAGGACCAGGGACATGAGAGAGGACCAGTGACATGAGAGAGAGAGGACCAGGGACATGAGAGACAGAGGACCAGGGACATGAGAGAGAGAGGACCAGGGACATGAGAGAGAGGACCAGGGACATGAGAGAGAGAGGACCAGGGACATGAGAGAGAGAGGACCAGGGACATGAGAGACAGGGGACCAGGGACATGAGAGAGAGGACCAGGGACATGAGAGACAGGGGACCAGGGACATGAGAGAGAGGACCAGGGTCATGAGAGACAGAGGACCAGGGACATGAGAAACAGAGGACCAGGGACATGAGAGAGAGAGGACCAGGGACATGAGAGAGAGAGGACCAGGGACATGAGAGAGGACCAGTGACATGAGAGAGAGAGGACCAGGGACATGAGAGAGGACCAGTGACATGAGAGAGAGAGGACCAGGGACATGAGAGAGAGAGGACCAGGGACATGAGAGAGAGGACCAGGGACATGAGAGACAGAGGACCAGGGACATGAGAAACAGAGGACCAGGGACATGAGAGAGAGAGGACCAGGGACATGAGAGAGAGAGGACCAGGGACATGAGAGACAGAGGACCAGGGACATGAGAGAGAGAGGAACAGGGACATGAGAGAGAGGACCAGGGACATGAGAGAGAGAGGACAAGAGACATGAGAGACAGAGGACCAGGGACATGATAGACAGAGGACCAGGGACATGAGAGACAGAGGACCAGGGACATGAGAGACAGAGGAGCAGGGACGTGAGAGAGAGAGGACCGGGGACATGAGAGACAGGGGACCAGGGACATGAGAGAGAGAGGACCAGGGACATGAGAGACAGGGGACCAGGGACATGAGAGACAGAGGACCAGGGACATGAGAGAGAGAGGACCAGGGACATGAGAAACAGAGGACCAGGGACATGAGAGAGAGAAGACCAGGGACATGAGAGAGAGAGGACCAGGAACATGAGAGAGAGAGGACCAGGGACATGAGAGACAGAGGACCAGGGACATGAGAGAGAGAGGACCAGGGACATGAGAGACCGAGGACCAGGGACATGAGAGAGAGAGGACCAGGGACATGAGAGAGAGGACCAGGGACATGAGAGACAGAGGACCGGGGACATGAGAGACAGGGGACCAGGGACATGAGAGAGAGAGTACCAGGGACATGAGAGACAGAGGACCAGGGACATGAGAGAGAGAGGACCAGGGACATGAGAGACCGAGGACCAGGGACATGAGAGAGAGAGGACCAGGGACATGAGAGAGAGAGGACCAGGGACATGAGAGAGAGAGGACCAGGGACATGAGAGACAGAGGACCGGGGACATGAGGACCAGGAACATGAGAGACAGAGGACCATGGACATGAGAGACAGGGGACCAGGGACATGAGAGAGAGAGTACCAGGGACATGAGAGACAGAGGACCAGGGACATGAGAGACCGAGGACCAGGGACATGAGAGAGAGAGGACCAGGGACATGAGAGAGAGAGGACCAGGGACATGAGAGACAGAGGACCGGGGACATGAGGACCAGGGACATGAGAGACAGAGGACCAGGGACATGAGAGACAGAGGACCAGGGGCATGAGAGACAGGGGACCAGGGACATGAGAGACAGAGGACCAGGGACATAAGACAGAGGACCAGGGACATGAGAGAGAGAGGACCAGGGACATGAGAGACAGAGGACCAGGGACATGAGACAGAGGACCAGGGACATGAGAGACAGGGGACCAGGGACATGAGAGACCGAGGACCAGGGACATGAGAGAGAGAGGACCAGGGACATGAGACAGAGGACCAGTGACATGAGAGCGAGAGGACCAGGGACATGAGACAGAGGACCAGGGACATGAGAGACAGAGGACCAGGGACATGAGAGAGAGAGGATTTGGGACAAAAAGTTACAAAAAGATTGATTTCTGATTTTTTTTTTAAATCCTAGAATTTCAAGAAAATAAAAATCAGAAAAAAGGGACATCTTTCTCTCAGGAAAATGATTCTGAACAAAATGTTTGTTTTTGTTCAGAATCATTTTCCTGAGAGAAAGATGTCCTCCAGTCTTGAGAGATAGAATCAGTCTCTTACTCGCTGTCCTCTGTGCAGCCTGAGCTCCTCCGTCCTCCTCCGTCTGTCCTGCAGATCCTCCACCAGCCTCAGCACCGCCCCCCCACTGCTCCACGACACCTGGGGGGGGGGGGGGGGGGCAGCATTAATACAGAGATTCACCCTTCTCTAGTGTAGGTCAATGGTTAGCCTTCTTGCAGACCCGCGGCCCTTCCAGCACACAATGTGTCTGCTGGAGGGAACAGAGATGCCTCCTAGCGCGTTAGGTCATGGTCACGCAACAAATGCCTCACCTCCTCCTCCTCCTCCTCCTCCTCCTCCTCCTCCTGCAGTACTCCTCCTCTCCTCTGGAGGGCCTCAGCGCTCTGCAGCAGTTGGAGTTTCCTCATCAGAGCGCCGCTGCTGCTCAAAACCTGCAGAGAACTCCTCAGGAGCTCTGCAGCAAACACACATCACACTCTCCATGTATACTCTGCATTAGGTTTCATTTATATACTTTATCATTTTAAATTAATGTAAATTATAATTTCATTTATTTTATATTTTCTATGATTATTGTGATGTTTATGTTAATGTATTCTAACCCACAGATCTCTACGGACCCCCCAGGGGGACGTGCTCCTCAGCATGTTTACAGGACATTGAGTTAAAAAACAGATATCCATCCTCCGGAGAAAGACGTGTCTCCATAGAGGCTCGAGAATATAAAATATTAAGTACAAATAATTGTTAGTAATTCTTAATTATTGTTAGTAATTGATGAAACTTTCGATAATATATTTCCGTCTGCACGTCCTGCAGCAGGTCTTAATTTAGGATCACATCCCAGCATGCATTGGGGCAGAGGAGGCCAGTAAGTGATGCCTTCAAGTTATTTAGAGCAAACCTAAAGTTAGTGAAAACACGTGTGTGTGTGTGTGTGTGTGTGTGTGTGTGTGTGTGTGTGTGAGTGTGTGTGTGTGAGTGTGTGTGTGTGTGTGTGTGTGTGTGTGTGTATTAATAAGAGCTCACTGGTCCTGAGTGATTCCTCCGGGCTCAGCAACTCGGCTCGGTCCAAACCGTCTGAGAACTGAAGAGACAAAAGGACATCTGAGGACACGAAAACAGAAAACACCACGGAGGGGGGGGGGGGGGTGTAAGGGGGGGGGGGTAGACGTAAATAAACCACAAAGAGCCTCAAAGTGTATAGAGATGAAAGGTTACCCTCCAGATAAAGTGGTGGTTGTCTTTCTGGACGTTTCTTTTGTGTTTCTTCACAGATGCTTAGACAGACTCCTGGTCCTTTCATCACATGCTTGTCGGGGGTTAACCTTCCTTGGATATACAGCATATACTAGGGGTGGGGGAAATAATAAGCATAGTATCGCAATACTTTGCGTGGCGATATTGTGACGCCAAGTATCGATATTTCATTATATAAACTATTCATATTGCGAATCCAAAAGATCTTGGCGAAGCTACGATCAAATTCTGAGCGAGCTGAGAACATAACTCAATCACCTACTTCCTGTGCAAAGAGCTGCGTCCAATCAGTGCTGTGGAGAGCGAAGGCTTTGGTCACATGACAAACACACTGGAACCCAACACATCATGCCATCAGGTATCAATGCTAACACTTTATATGAAGGTACACAAATTCACCATCAACTAGCTGTTCATTAACGTGCTTATTAGCAGTTTAGTGGTTTTTATTAGTCATTATAAAACACTTATTAATGCCTTATTCTATAGGACCGTATTCTACAAGTAATAAGCCGCTAGTTGAGAGTTTCCTCAGTAACTCTCTGATTAGTGCTGGTCTGTTGTTAGTAAGGAAGGTGCATGAGCTCTGGTCTTGATCTGCTCACTATGGGCCCAATAAGGCAGCCATAAGAACATCAATCAATATGATCTATTCTTATGGAACCAGACATGAAACTGCAAGAGTTCATTGTGTTTCTATCTAAGAATGTGTTCCCTATTTTAAAGTGAAGTCTTGTTCATAACCAATAAGCTAGTAGTTTGACTCTAATGCATGTTGTTATTCATCTTCTTTACTTGTTTGTAAAGCGCTTTGAGCCCGAGGAAAAGCACGATATAAATAACATGTATTCATATTATTATTATTATGTTAATGAACAGCTAGTTGATGGTGAATAGGTGTACCTTCATATAAAGTGTTACCATATCAATATACCGCAGTACATCGCAGTATATCTGTCACGATCTGTCTTTATTGTATTTTGTCTTGTCTTTTTCTGTCTTTAGTTTCATGTTTTATTTTGAAGGGTCTTCACCTCCTGTCTTGCCTGTTTCTGTCTGCGTTGTGTTTTGTCTTTAGATCTGTCTGTGGTTCCCTGTCGTTAGTTTCCCTGGTGTGTCTAATTACCTGATTGTGTTCACCTGGTGTCTCTGTGTTTTCTCCTCCCTCCTCCCCTGTGTCTTGTTTGTATGATTAGTCTTGTGTGTATTTAAGTTCTGGTTTTTCTGTCTGTCTTTGTCGGTTCGTCTTGTGTCATGACTAGTTCGTCGGTGAGTGTTCTGTTTTGTCTTTGTTTATATCCTAGCCTTGAAATAAAGGAGTTTTTTCACTTTATATCTGCATTTGGGTCCTGCTTCCAACATACACCGTAACAATACGAACCGACCAGAGAAATGGACCCAGCAGATGATCCTTTTGAAAGGGAGCTGCTTTCATTCACCTACTTCCGGAGTTCAGCAGCGAGAGGCTGTTTTGGCAGAGGCGCGCCAGATGGCAGCAGAGAAACTATGTTTCGTTGAGTTCTTACCTGACTGGATTTTGGACTTCCTTCAAGCATGTGATTCCCGGCCTGCTAGCCCCAGGCATGCTAGCTCCATGTCTCCCAATTCCCAACCTGGCACCATACGCCTTGGTCAATCAATCAATGTCAATCAATGTTTATTTATTGGTGGGTTCCGCCTGAAGTCAACTCGTGCTTCTGTCCCAGTTCCTGCTCCTGTCCAGGAGTCGTATTCCGGAACTCTTCTGGCTTATGGAGGTCCATGGAGTATTCAGGCGGCTGCTAAGAGGAGTCGTCGCAAGGCCAGGCTAGCAGCCCGAGCCCCAGCAGCCATGGTTCCGGCTACAGAACCGGCCCACACAGCCATGGTTCCAGCCCCAGTTCTGGCCCCAGCAGCCATGGTTCCAGCCTCAGTCCTGGTCCCAGCAGCCATTGTTTCGACTCCAGCCCCTCGTCTTCGGCCGACGCCAGCTCCCCGAGTCCTGTCAGCATACCGGCCGACTCCAGCACTTCGTCTCCTGCTGGCTCGCCAGCCGACGCCAGCTCCCCGAGTCCTGTCAGCATACCGGCCGACTCCAGCACCTCGTCTCCTGCTGGCTTTCCAGCCGACGCCAGCTCCCCGAGTCCTGTCAGCATACCGGCCGACTCCAGCACCTCGTGTTCTGTTGGCGAACCAACTCTCTCAAGTCTCCTCTCCAGTTCCCTCTCAAGTCTCCTCTCCAGTTCCCTCTCAAGTCTCCTCTCAAGTCTCCTCTCAAGTCTCCTCTCAAGTTTCCTCTCAAGTCTCCTCTCAAGTTCTTTCTCGAGTCTCCTCTCCTGGGCCTTCTCAGGTCTCCTCTCGAGCTACCTCTCGAGTCACCTCTCAAGCCTCCTCTCGAGTCACCTCAAGTCTCCTTCCAAGTCACCTCTCAAGTCACCTCTCGAGTCCCCTCTCGAGTCATCCTAAGTTTCCTCTCCAGTTCCCTCTCAAGTCTCCTCTCGAGTCCCCTTTCAAGTCACCCCTCCAGTTCCCTCTCGAGTCCCCTCTCGAGTCCCCTCTCGAGTCCACTCTCAAGTCTTCTCTCCAGTTCCCTCTCGAGTTCCCTTTCAAGTCATCTCTCAAATCTCCTCTCGAGTTACCTCTCGAGTCCCTGTTCAAGACACTTCTCAAGTCCCCTCTCGAGTTCCCTCTCGAGTCTCTTCTCAAGTTCCTTCTCGAGTCCTCCTCTCGT
>JAPTMU010000026.1:2348488-2355988 GCA_028583405.1 Pogonophryne albipinna
GCTACCTAGCTCCATATGTTTTGATGTCTGTTCTTGTTAATATCTTCGCGAGTTCTTATCATGGAGTGATAATGTATGTACCGATCGATTCTGTGTCTTCTCACGATCAGATCAATGGGATGGACGTGCAGCTACGATGAGTAATAAGGGTGTTATGAGTAGGGTTGGGTACCGAGAACCGGTTCCGGTTCGGAACCGGTTCCAACATTTCGATTCCAACGGCATCATTTAGAAATGTGAATTTCGGTTCCGCTTTTCGATGCCTGAGGAAATGTTTCTCGCCGCTCTCCGTAGCCTACTGTATGACTGTAACACCCTTTTCATCCCGGTTACACTTTTCATTCGCCCTGTACGATGGGCGCTGTAAGTGATGAACATGGGGGATGTTGGCTTATCTGGCGCCCGCAGCTCACAGCCAAAGTGCGAGTGAGCGAGGGAGAGAGGGAGAAAGGGAGGGTGCACCGGTACACGCTGTTGTTATTAGCATCTGGTGCTGCTCTAACGGATATTAGAAGAAGATGTTTCTACAATGATGTGGAGGGAGAGTCCTCTCCAGTCAGACTGAGAGGCTGATACAGCTCAGTGAGGTAAAGGACTCTGAGTGTTTAGATAGTTCACTTTAGTCTAAGTTATTTCAGTGGGTCTCAAACGTTTTGATCACAATTTATGTAAACACATATTTGCAAGGCACTCCTTTATAATTATTGGGATAAAACAGGTTTGAAATCATTTCAATGTATACTATAGGACAGTAAACCAGACATATCGTTTTAAACTGGAGAGATACAAAAATATGCATAAATAAAAAAGTAAAATAAGATATCTCCTCCCGTTCCTGTCTAAAACACTTGAACGGGCTGTCTTTAAACAACTCTCCTGTTATCTCCATCAGAACAACCTTCTGGATCCGCACCAGTCTGGTTTCAAGGCAGGTCACTCCACAGAAACTGCCCTCCTTGCTGTCACTGAGGAACTGCACACTGCTAAAGCAGCCTCCCTCTCCTCTGTCATCATCCTGTTGGACCTGTCTGCTGCATTCGACACGGTGAACCATCAGATCCTCCTTCACACTCTCCAAGAACTTGGAGTTTCAGGCTCTGCACTTTCCCTCCTCACCTCATACCTCAAAGACCGTACCTACAGGGTCACTTGGAGAGGGTCCGAGTCCGACCCTTGTCAATTAACTACAGGGGTCCCTCAGGGCTCTGTTCTTGGTCCCCTCCTCTTCTCCTTGTACACAAACTCGCTCGGATCAGTCATTAGCCCGCATGGTTTTTCATACCACTGCTACGCTGACGACACCCAATTAATTCTGTCCTTTCCCCGCTCAGGGACCCAGGTCGTCGCACGCATCTCTGCTTGTCTTGCTGACATCTCTCAGTGGATGTCTGCTCACCACCTCAAGCTCAACCTTGACAAGACTGAACTGCTTTTCCTTCCGGGAAAAGATTGTCCCACTCTTGACCTAACAATCAACATCGGCACCTCTGTTGTTTCCCCGACTCAGACTGCAAGGAATCTGGGTGTGACCCTAGATAACAACCTGTCCTTCACTGCAAACATCGCTGCTACAACCCGCTGCTGCAGATACACGCTTTACAACATCAGGAGGATGCGTCCCCAGCTGACCCAGAAAGCGATGCAGGTTCTGGTCCAGGCTCTCGTCATCTCACGCCTAGACTACTGCAACTCCCTCCTGGCTGGTCTACCTGCATGTGCCATCCGACCTCTGCAGCTCATCCAGAATGCAGCGGCTCGTCTGGTCTTCAACCTTCCTAAATTCTCCCACACCACGCCGCTCCTCCGCTCCCTCCACTGGCTTCCGGTAACTGCTAGAATCCACTTCAAGACACTGGTACTTGCGTACCATGCTGCGAATGGATCTGGCCCTTCCTACATCCAGGACATGGTTAAACTGTACACCCCAGCGCGTGCACTCCGCTCTGCATCAGCCAAACGACTCACTGCACCCTCGCTGCGAGGGGGACCCAAGTTCCCATCAGCAGAAACACGTGGGTTTGCTATCCTGGCTCCAAGATGGTGGAATGAGCTCCCATTGACATCAGGACAGCAGATAGCTTACACACCTTCCAGACTGAAAACTCATCTCTTTCGACTCCACTTCGAGCAATAGAACTATTAACAGAGCACTTATATACTAATAAAGGACTGGCTTACCTAAAGCCAGTTGAGTAGCACTTGAAATGTTTGGCTCTATGAAACCTGATGTACTTTATGATTCTGTTTTCTTCAAGGTTGTGTCTTCCTGGTTGAACGCACTTATTGTAAGTCGCTTTGGATAAAAGCGTCAGCTAAATGCAATGTAATGTAATATGAATGAACAACAAAAATAAAACACGTTACATGTATTTGTTATTGGCTATGGGTTATTGGTTATGTTCACATACTTATTTAATTATTAAAATGTAAACCGATCTTTTTCATATGGGTGTTTAGAGTTGTACCCTCTAGATCTAGTCTCTAGTAATTCTGCTTAAAGTGCACCAGATTGAAGCATTTTACTTTAAAATGTTCAAACATTTCTTCCCGGTTTGCCTGAGAGGCAGATATGCTTGTTTTTCTCAACAAGAACTGTTCTTTAAAAGTTGCACTGTTGTAGCTTCAGTGGTTCTCAGGTTACAGTTACATAGCAGTGAATATAAACAGACTGATTAATGAGAATATTACTGTAAACTAACCTGTGTAAAAGTCTCTCGAATAAATGTAATTTTTTTGGTGGAAGAAGCGTGTATCATTTTTTTACCCTGCCCCTCAAAGAACCGGAATCGAAAAGTAGAATCGGAATCGGAATCAGAATCGTGGAAATTCAAACGATACCCACCCTAGTTATGAGTGAGTTTTTGTGCAAAACGCCGTTAGCATTTTTCGCTTGTGGCTAATTCATAGGCTCAGCGCTATTTACTTTACAGGTTAACGTCCTTTCAAAAATGCTTTGTTTTCTTATTTTGAGGTGAGTTGTACACGCTATCGATGATTTAACACGAACAAAACCAGGTTTTTGGACCCCACTAAAATGTTGGACCCCGCACAGTGACTGTGCTAACAGGAGCCCCACCATGTGATAAAGACAAACACACATACACACGTCAAAAGGACGAGAGCATCGCCAAAATGACGTCATTATTTTTTATATTTTCAGTGATGCTGCACAGGCATTCAATTACTTGAACCTAACCCTAACAGCAACAGCAACAGCAACAATAATAATAATACCCCCTCAGGCTTTGTGTAGCTGAACAAACAAACACAAAGCTCAGACAAATCCCCCAAAAACTGATTCATAAACAGATTAAAAGGGGAAACAGAAAATTAAATTGAGGTGAAACATGCAGGGATTAGTGTTTGGAGAACAGCCAAATATAATGCACCTTAAATGAAAAAGGTACTTCTGTGAAATAGGCTTTTATACCATTATTATAAATTACATTACATTGTATTTAGCTGACGCTTTTATCCAAAGCGACTTACAATAAGTACAATCGACCAGGAAGACACAACCTTGAAGAAAACAGAATCATAAAGTACATCAGGTTTCATAGAGCCAAACATTTCAAGTGCTACTCAACTGGCTTTAGGTAAGCCAGTCCTTTGTTAGTATATAAGTGCTTTGTTAATAGTTCTATTGCTCGAAGTGGAGTCGAAAGAGATGAGTTTTCAGTCTAAATCCTGACCTAACTGGTTCAGTCTTTTAAATGATCATTTATTCCATATAAATCTCTGCCGATGGAAGAACATGTAAAAAATACTCCATTACAAGTACAGATCCTGCATTTATAATCAAACCGAAGTATCGTCAGCCTCATGCAAAACTTCATTTTAAAACAAATATCATCCTTTCACTCAAAACATCCTACAATGTATTTGAAGGTCACTTTGTAGGAGCCTATAGGCTAATTGCTGGTTATAATACTACTCTAAAACGGCCCTACTCTCACAATAAAACATCAAATCCACATAGCATTACTGATTTCTACTACAAGAAGTACTATCTGAAGTATTAGTATGCTTATCACATTGCAGTATTCTCATTTCTGATCTGCACGTTACTGCGGCGTCGCCTAAAAGCAGCTAAAAGCTTTTCCACTTCAGACCGTTTAGAGCCACTCAGTTTCCATCACCATTAGAGCCATCAGCACGCACGCACGCACGCACGCACGCACGCACGCACGCACGCACGCACGCACGCACACACACACACACACACACACAGTCAAACCTAAGCTCTGAGACTAAAGAGCCTGTAGTAAAACTGACATTGTCTGCTTATTACGAAGTCCATAAATTTGCATAACGTCTGCTGAACTTAGATATTCTCCCCCCCCCATTCTCTGTAAAGTGCTGCTGAATGGTAATACTGCACAACACACACACACACACACACACACACACACACACTCACACACACACAGATAACACACAAATAATGTGAACGATAGCGCTGATATGAGATCTGTTCTCTCCCTCTCTCCCTCGGCAGAAAAATTGTTTTACGGACTAATAATGTTGAAAGTGATTTGCGATAACGGAACAGTCCATCAGTTATTTTCATGAAGCCTCATTCAGGCCAGACTCTTTCGTTCTCACCTGCTCTCCTGCAGGAATGAGTCCTAAACCTTAACCTGTCCCCTGGTCTGGAGGTCAATGGTTTTCTGAATGAGTTTTTGGTTGTTATCCTGAAATAAGGCCTGTAGTTAACACGAGCTGAAGAGACTTAACTAGCGCCGTCAGCTTTAACATGTTGATGGTAGTGAAAAGAGGTTCAATGTTTTCACTGAGGCTCACATTTGTAGTGCTGCGATCAAAGTTCAAATTAAATCAACTTTGACCTCGTTAACGCTGACCTGTGGATGTGCAACCAATCAGAAGACATGGACCACATGTTAAATACATTCTATTGCATTACTTGCACATTAGTATTGTCTTATATATATATTGATGTTTCATTGTGGGAGGAGCCTGGGACTTCAGGTGTTCTTGTATACACTGAAGCTGCTGTTCATCTGAGGATAAAGCCTTTGAGTCTTTGAGGTGAGGTGTTTAAAGTTACCTGAGAGCAGCGGGGGTCCTCTGAGCCCCACAGGCAGGATGCCCAGATTGTTCATGGCCGTGGCCCAGGCTCTGTGCTCCGACACGGGGATGCTGAGCTCCGAGAGACACCCATCAGCTGAGGAGCAAACACAGACAGTGAGTTCTTATTGAGTTTAAACTAGAAATACAGCTGGAGATCAAGACCAAATGTCGCTGTTGATGTAGGAATGAGTCCTAAAACCCTGACATGAGTCAGCATTTCATCACTTCCTGTCCCCTGGTCTTGAGGTCAACGGTTTCCTGAATGTGTTTTTGGTTTTTACCCTAAAATAAAGTCTGTGGTTCAGAGTCCTGCACGGGTCTGATTTTCAAGACCCGCTCCCGCCCCGCACCCGCGACGTGCAATACCGAACCCGCCCCGCTACCCGCACATATTGCCAATTAGTTCCGCAACCTGACCCGTCCCGTCGGCACAAGATCCGCAACCCGACCCGAACCCGCCTATATATGAGCAGTGAAAACGTGCAATTGTTAACACACGCAGGTGCATATTTGTCTCAAAGCGTGGGATGTTGGTTATTTTCTCATCTAGGAACCAAAAGCCTCCAGACGTTGGGTTTCGCTCTTGAGGAAGTGTTATTGAAAATGCTGTATTCTCCGCTGAGAGCTTCACCTCAGCCATTTCCAATGCAGCAGCAGATTGATGCGCTGCAGAGGTTATGATTATGCGCGGTCCCGCGGGGGAGAGGTCTGAGGATTTAAACATTAAATTATTATTATTTTAATATAGATATTATGCAACACCCGCGACCCGACCCGCATCTTCTTTGTTTTACCCAGACCCGAACCCGGAAAAAAGCATTTGAAAAAATACCACCCGCGAATCACCTGCATCGTACCCGACCCGATGCAGGACTCTGCTGTGGTTCAGACGAGCTGAAGAGATTTTAATATTTTTTTCTACCACATAAAATACATCAGTAAATACCCCATCGGTGAGTTTAAGAGTGGTTGCTAACAGTCTAGCCTCCTTTAGCTTAGCGGTGGTGACGTGAAGTCATGTGACCGTGCTGTAGTTCCTTTATAGCCCAACATTAGCCTCCTTTAGCTTAGCGGTGGTGACGTGAAGTCATGTGACCGTGCTGTAGTTCCTTTACAGCCCAACATTAGCCACCTTTAGCTTAGCGGTGGTGACGTGAAGTCATGTGACCGTGCTGTAGTTCCTTTACAGCCCAACATTAGCCTCCTTTAGCTTAGCGGTGGTGACGTGAAGTCATGTGACCGTGCTGTAGTTCCTTTATAGCCCAACATTAGCCTCCTTTAGCTTAGCGGTGGTGACGTGAAGTGATGTGACCGTGCTGTAGTTCCTTTATAGCCCAACATTAGCCTCTTTTAGCTTAGCGGTGGTGACGTGAAGTCATGTGACCGTGCTGTAGTTCCTTTATAGCCCAACATTAGCCTCCTTTAGCTTAGCGGTGGTGACGTGAAGTCATGTGACCGTGCTGTAGTTCCTTTATAACCCAACATTAGCCTCCTTTAGCTTAGCGGTGGTGACGTGAAGTCATGTGACCGTGCTGTAGTTCCTTTATAGCCCAACATTAGCCACCTTTAGCTTAGCGGTGGTGACGTGAAGTCATGTGACCGTGCTGTAGTTCCTTTATAGCCCAACATTAGCCACCTTTAGCTTAGCGGTGGTGACGTGAAGTCATGTGACCGTGCTGTAGATCCTTTATAGTCCAACAGTAGCTTTTCATTTCAGAAATCATAACGTGTTGTTAATATGTGGAGATTATCGTGCTGAACTAAACTAAAGTATTTTCTGCACATACTTTTACTGTGCAATGGCAATAAAGTAGGTTTTTTATTTCTATCTTCTAAATCATCATCATCTAAAATGACATCTAATTTCACATTGTAATGCATCACACAGGATAACTAGATTTTTTATGTAAAATGTAGAATATTTACCTCTGAGATTTGGTGAAGTAGACGTAAAAAGTAGCAGAAATAGGAAGTAAAGTACACGTAGACAGATTTAGAATTATGTACAGGTTACTTTACTGTTAATTTCTATCATACAAACTATATATTTAACCTTGAATTGATTAGTTTTATCAATTTTTTGTATTTCTATCCAAGCTTTTATCATCATTACGCCCTGACAGGACTGTGTAATATCTCCAGATGATATTTAAGTATTTTCTTACCGCTGGCCATAGCAGGGCGTCTCCTCCTCTCTCATCAGATCCTTCCTCTGGCTGCTGGGGAGATGGAGGGCCGACGGAGCGATGGACGTGTGAACACACACCTTCATCCAGTCTCAGCAACACACACACACTCTCACACACTCTCACACACTCTCACACACATACACTGCGCCTGAGGAAGAAACAGGGAGAGAGAGAGAGTTAAAAAGATGAGATGATCCAAATCCCTCAGAGCGACCATGAT
>JAPTMU010000026.1:2360988-2388488 GCA_028583405.1 Pogonophryne albipinna
CGACGGGAGACAGGAAAGACAATGAACCGACATGACGGGAGACAGGAAAGACAATGAACCGACATGGAGCACAGGGGAAGACAAGACCAAGGCCCAATCCCAAACCACTCCCTACACCCTACCCCTCCGTGACGGAGTGAACTCCGTCTGTAGCCTCACTCGCAGCTCAACGAGGCTCCTCCTGTCAGATGGAGGGAGTAAATACAGCAGCAAGCTTTGGGACGGCCTCCCCTCTCTCCCCTCTCTCCCCTCTCTCCCCTCTCTCTCCTCTCTCCCCTCTCTCCGGCAGAAACAGGAAGTGCCGTAACTGTATGTAACAACGGTTTCAAATCAGCATCTCTTAGACAAAAGGTTTAAATGAATAACTCAAATAAAACTCCAAACATCTTTCATTGTGTTTCAAAGCTCTTTTAGTTTTAAACCTGATGTTTAGAAGCTTCTTAGTTTTTGCAACAGTCTGTAAATATACACAACTTTATAATAAAATGCACACATTTACCTTTTTCTAGACTAAACACAGGTTTGATCCTAAGTTAAAAACATATGAGGTCATCATGAGGTCATCATGAGGTCATCATGAGGTTATCATGAGGTTGTTAACATCGCAGTTTATCAGTGGATGTTTGCTGGAACTACTTGTTAACAGCTTGTTTCCTGACGGACACACACAGCGTGACTCCAGTCAGGTAGAGACCGGTCTCCAGTCAGCACCGCTGCAGACTCGCTGTTTGAGGGCTTGATAGCCCACTCCCCCTCCACACCCCCTCCACTCCCCCTCCACACCGCTCCACACCCCCTCCACACCGCTCCACACCCCCTCCACACCCCCTCCACACCCCTCCACACCGCTCCACTCCCCCTCCACTACCCCTCCACACCGCTCCACACTCGTTGGTTTGGAACAGCACTCAATATGGCGGACCCTCCGCGAGAACGCGCAAACGGAGGGGTAGGGTGTAGGGGTAGGGGGCGGTTTGGGAATGGGCCTAAATACACAGAGGGGTAATCACAGGACAAGACACAGCTGGGCAGGGGAGGCAGACACACAAGGGCAACAGGTGAACACAATCAGACAATCAGACACAGGAGGGAGAACACAGGAAGGAAGGCCAGACACAGGGAGAACAGAATTTCAACATAAGATCATGCCAAGACAGACAAAACTAGGATGTGACATTGAAGGAGAACGCTAAGAAGGGATTTCAGAGATAGAACCCGAAGAGCAAAAAGTGAGTTTGTGATATAGTGTTTGCACCTGTTTCCAACCGCGTGAATGAGCTGCTTCTGAGGCGCTGAAACAGGCTGGAGCTCTTTAAAGTCTGACACACGGGTTTCTAGTGAGTCACAAATTATACTAAGGATGTCCAGAGTCTTGAAAAATTCAAATTAAAAGATCCATAATCGTCATTTGTATCTTTAAAGATTATAAAAAAGTAAGTACTACCAGAAGGATATCACCAGAGATGGACTTCAGAGATAGTAGCCGAGGAACAACGTGGAAGAAGTCTTCTCAGAAAGCAGCAGGGCTTCCTTTTGAGTGGTTTTATCTGAAGGCCGGGGACCAATCAGAATAGCAGCCTCTCCTTCTCTAGAGTCGGACACGTGTTTCCAAACGCTCAGGGGGTCCGGCGTCTTCTCAAAGAGACGACCCGTCGATCAAAGAAAAACCTCTCTGATCGCTTTCTGAAAAACATGATCTGGGAAATTCCACAAATTCCATCGCCGTTAAAAACGTTGATGGAGAATGTCGGAGATATCTCCTCCTCTTCCTCCTCCTCCTCCTCCTCCTCCTCCTCCTCCTCCTCCTCCTCCTCCTCCTCCTCACACAGAGACTCAGCACACGCTCCTGCTCATGCAGTAGTTTTAAAGGGCTCCTATTATACTGTCTTTAGGCAAATAGGTCTCAGATACTGTTACTAAGGACATGTCTCTGAAGTGTCCTGCTCCAAACCCCAAACAGATCCTTGTAGCCCCCCCCATCTCTTCCAGCTGTTACTAAGGGCATGTCTCTGAAGTGTCCTGCTCCAAACCACAAACAGATCCTTGTAGCCCCCACCCTCTCTTCCAGCTGTTACTAAGGACATGTCTCTGAAGTGTCCTGCTCCAAACCCCAAACAGATCCTTGTAGCCCCCCCCATCTCTTCCAGCTGTTACTAAGGACATGTCTCTGAAGTGTCCTGCTCCAAACCCCAAACAGATCCTTGTAGCCCCCCCTCTCTTCCAGCTGTTACTAAGGACATGTCTCTGAAGTGTCCTGCTCCAAACCCCAAACAGATCCTTGTAGCCCCCCCCCCTCTCTTCCAGCTGTTACTAAGGACATGTCTCTTAAGTGTCCTGCTCCAAACCCCAAACAGATCCTTGTAGCCCCCCCCCCCCTCTCTTCCAGCTGTTACTAAAGACATGTCTCTGAAGAGTCCTGCTCCAAACCCCAAACAGATCCTTGTAGCCCCCCCCCCTCTCTTCCAGCTGTTACTAAGGACATGTCTCTGAAGTGTCCTGCTCCAAACCCCAAACAGATCCTTGTAGCCCCCCCCCCTCTCTTCCAGCTGTTACTAAAGACATGTCTCTGAAGTGTCCTGCTCCAAACCTCAAACAGATCCTTGTAGCCTCCCCCTCTCTTCCAGCTGTTACTAAGGACATGTCTCTGAAGTGTCCTGCTCCAAACCCCAAACAGATCCTTGTAGCCCCCCCCCTCTCTTCCAGCTGTTACTAAGGACATGTCTCTGAAGTGTCCTGCTCCAAACCCCAAACAGATCCTTGTAGCCCCCCCCTCTCTTCCAGCTGTTACTAAGGACATGTCTCTGAAGTGTCCTGCTCCAAACCCCAAACAGATCCTTGTAGCCACCCCCTCTCTTCCAGCTGTTACTAAGGACATGTCTCTGAAGTGTCCTGCTCCAAACCCCAAACAGATCCTTGTAGCCCCCCCCCCCTCTCTTCCAGCTGTTACTAAGGACATGTCTCTGAAGTGTCCTGCTCCAAACCCCAAACAGATCCTTGTAACCCCCCCCCTCTCTTCCAGCTGTTACTAAGGACATATCTCTGAAGTGTCCTGCTCCAAACCCCAAACAGATCCTTGTAGCCCCCCCCCTCTCTTCCAGCTGTTACTAAGGACATGTCTCTGAAGTGTCCTGCTCCAAACCCCAAACAGATCCTTGTAGCCCCCCCCTCTCTTCCAGCTGTTACTAAGGACATGTCTCTGAAGTGTCCTGCTCCAAACCCCAAACAGGTCCTTGTAGCCCCCCCCCTCTCTCTTCCAGCTGTTACTAAGGACATGTCTCTGAATTGTCCTGCTCCAAACCCCAAACAGGTCCTCGTACCCCCCCCTCTCTTCCAGCTGTTACTAAGGACATGTCTCTGAAGTGTCCTGCTCCAAACCCCAAACAGATCCTTGTAGCCCCCCCCCTCTCTTCCAGCTGTTACTAAGGGCATGTCTCTGAAGTGTCCTGCTCCAAACCCCAAACAGATCCTTGTAGCCCCCCCCCCTCTCTTCCAGCTGTTACTAAGGACATGTCTCTGAAGTGTCCTGCTCCAAACCCCAAACAGGTCCTTGTAGCCCCCCCCCTCTCTCTTCCAGCTGTTACTAAGGACATGTCTCTGAATTGTCCTGCTCCAAACCCCAAACAGGTCCTTGTACCCCCCCCCCTCTCTTCCAGCTGTTACTAAGGACATGTCTCTGAAGTGTCCTGCTCCAAACCCCAAACAGATCCTTGTAGCCCCCCCCTCTCTTCCAGCTGTTACTAAGGACATGTCTCTGAAGTGTCCTGCTCCAAACCCCAAACAGGTCCTTGTAGCCCCCCCCCTCTCTCTTCCAGCTGTTACTAAGGACATGTCTCTGAATTGTCCTGCTCCAAACCCCAAACAGGTCCTTGTACCCCCCCCCTCTCTTCCAGCTGTTACTAAGGACATGTCTCTGAAGTGTCCTGCTCCAAACCCCAAACAGATCCTTGTAGCCCCCCCCTCTCTTCCAGCTGTTACTAAGGGCATTTCTCTGAAGTGTCCTGCTCCTAACCCCAAACAGATCCTTGTAGCCCCCCCCCCTCTCTTCCAGCTGTTACTAAGGACATGTCTCTGAAGTGTCCTGCTCCAAACCCCAAACAGGTCCTTGTAACCCCCCCCCTCTATTCCAGCTGTTACTAAGGGCATGTCTCTGAAGTGTCCTGCTCCTAACCCCAAACAGATCCTTGTAGCCCCCGTCCCCTCTCTTCCAGCTGTTACTAAGGACATGACTCTGAAGTGTCCTGCTCCAAACCCCAAACAGATCCTTGTAGCCCCCCCCCCCCTCTCTTCCAGCTGTTACTAAGGACATGTCTCTGAAGTGTCCTGCTCCAAACCCCAAACAGGTCCTTGTAACCCCCCCCCCCCCCCTCTCTTCCAGCTGTTACTAAGGACATGTCTCTGAAGTGTCCTGCTCCAAACCCCAAACAGGTCCTTGTAACCCCCCCCCCCCCCTCTCTTCCAGCTGTTACTAAGGACATGTCTCTGAAGTGTCCTGCTCCAAACCCCAAACAGGTCCTTGTAACCCCCCCCCCTCTATTCCAGCTGTTACTAAGGACATGTCTCTGAAGTGTCCTGCTCCTAACCCCAAACAGATCCTTGTAGCCCCCCCCCCTCTCTTCCAGCTGTTACTAAGGACATGACTCTGAAGTGTCCTGCTCCAAACCCCAAACAGATCCTTGTAGCCCCCCCCCCTCTCTTCCAGCTGTTACTAAGGACATGTCTCTGAAGTGTCCTGCTCCAAACCCCAAACAGGTCCCTGTAACCCCCCCCCCTCTCTTCCAGCTGTTCCTAAAGAGCTGACTCTGGGTCAGTAGCTTCAGAGAGAGAGTAGATCTCATCAGGAGAATTCTCCCAGCAGAAACTCAGCTAAATGCTGCCGTGATGAAACTCCACATCATGTTCCAAACCACATCAAGGATTCTCTCTGAAACAGGATGGAGCTCAAACGCTTTCTCTCTCTCAGGTTTACCACAAGGTGACTTCCTTTTGATTTCCTGCTTCTTCACACAGACTCTCTCCAGTACAGGTTAGCTCTGAGTGTTAGCATGCTAATGTAAACACAGACCATATTACTTCCAGAACACGTCTCATTGTTTCTGACAGCAACGTTTCTGATTGGCCCGTGGGTCTAAAGCCCGCCCACATTTTAGTAATGTGGTCATGACGCAGCAAATCTGGATCAGCTCCGGGACACACACACCGGGACACATGGTGATGTAGAGAAGACATCACAAAGTGACTTTAGCATGATAGGAGACCTTTAAAGTGGTTTTATTTCTCACTCCTCCTCCAGCAGATGAAGGCTGTGTGACTTCCTGCTTCACTTCACGCTCTTCATGCTAAGCTAAAAATACAGTCATGCAACCTCCGTGGTGCGTTCACTGCTCACAGGACATCTGAGATGTATCAGGATTTATACGCAGACAGTATCACTCACCCTGCAGGGCTTACATGCAGACTGTACTATAATTATTACGAAAGGTACAATATTTTGAATCTAAAAACAGGTCCTAACATCATATTAAGAATTAGGGTGTATTCTAAATGAAGTATCAAGAATACTTCCTTACTATCTAATCTTATACACTCTCTACCATAATGATGTCTTAAACTGCGAGAAACACTGAGTCAAATCTTGCTATTGATGCACGTTATTCACTTCCTTTAAATCTACAATAACCTTATTTATCTGCCTCTTCATTTCTATGGTACTCGACCTCAGTCCATCTGATGTGACTGCAGTTCTCTGTGTTCTCCTCTCTGTGTTCTCCTCTCAGTGTTCTCCTCTCAGTGTTCTCCTCTCTGTGTTCTCCTCTCTGTGTTCTCCTCTCTGTGTTCTCCTCTCAGTGTTCTCCTCTCTGTGTTCTCCTCTCAGTGTTCTCCTCTCTGTGTTCTCCTCTCTGTGTTCTCCTCTCAGTGTTCTCCTCTCAGTGTTCTCCTCTCTGTGTTCTCCTCTCTGTGTTCTCCTCTCTGTGTTCTCCTCTCAGTGTGTCTCAGTGTTCTCCTCTCTGTGTTCTCCTCTCTGTGTTCTCCTCTCAGTGTGTCTCAGTGTTCTCCTCTCTGTGTTCTCCTCTCTGTGTTCTCCTCTCAGTGTTCTCCTCTCAGTGTTCTCCTCTCAATGTTCTCCTCTCAGTGTGTCTCAGTGTTCTCCTCTCTGTGTTCTCCTCTCAGTGTTCTCCTCTCAGTGTTCTCCTCTCAGTGTGTCTCAGTGTTCTCCTCTCTGTGTTCTCCTCTCTGTGTTCTCCTCTCAGTGTTCTCCTCTCAGTGTTCTCCTCTCAGTGTTCTCCTCTCAATGTTCTCCTCTCAGTGTGTCTCAGTGTTTCTCCTCTCTGTGTTCTCCTCTCTGTGTTCTCCTCTCTGTGTTCTCCTCTCTGTGTTCTCCTCTCTGTGTTCTCCTCTCATGTCTCAGTTTCTCCTCTCAGTGTGTCTCATGTTCTCCTCTCTGTGTTCTCCTCTCAATGTTCTCCTCTCAGTGTGTCTCAGTGTTTCTCCTCTCTGTGTTCTCCTCTCAGTGTTCTCCTCTCTGTGTCTCCTCTCTGTGTTCTCCTCTCTGTGTTCTCCTCTCAGTGTGTCTCAGTGTTCTCCTCTCAGTGTGTCTCAATGTTCTCCTCTCTGTGTTCTCCTCTCAATGTTCTCCTCTCAGTGTGTCTCAGTGTTCTCCTCTCTGTGTTCTCCTCTCTGTGTTCTCCTCTCAGTGTGTCTCAATGTTCTCCTCTCAGTGTTCTCCTCTCTGTGTTCTCCTCTCTGTGTTCTCCTCTCAGTGTGTCTCAATGTTCTCCTCTCTGTGTTCTCCTCTCAGTGTGTCTCAGTGTTCTTCTCTCTGTGTTCTCCTCTCAGTGTGTCTCAATGTTCTCCTCTCAATGTTCTCCTCTCAGTGTGTCTCAGTGTTCTCCTCTCTGTGTTCTCCTCTCAGTGTGTCTCAATGTTCTCCTCTCAGTGTGTCTCAGTGTTCTCCTCTCTGTGTTCTCCTCTCTGTGTTCTCCTCTCAGTGTTCTCCTCTCAGTGTTCTCCTCTCTGTGTTCTCCTCTCTGTGTTCTCCTCTCAGTGTTCTCCTCTCAGTGTTCTCCTCTCTGTGTTCTCCTCTCTGTGTTCTCCTCTCAGTGTTCTCCTCTCTGTGTTCTCCTCTCTGTGTTCTCCTCTCAGTGTTCTCCTCTCTGTGTTCTCCTCTCAGTGTTCTCCTCTCTGTGTTCTCCTCTCTGTGTTCTCCTCTCAGTGTTCTCCTCTCAGTGTTCTCCTCTCTGTGTTCTCCTCTCAGTGTTCTCCTCTCAATGTTCTCCTCTCAGTGTGTCTCAGTGTTCTCCTCTCAGTGTTCTCCTCTCAGTGTTCTCCTCTCAGTGTTCTCCTCTCTGTGTTCTCCTCTCAGTGTTCTCCTCTCAATGTTCTCCTCTCAGTGTGTCTCAGTGTTCTCCTCTCAGTGTTCTCCTCTCAGCGCTCTCTTCTCTGTGTTCTCCTCTCTGTGTTCTCCTCTCTGTGTTCTCCTCTCAGTGTTCTCCTCTCAATGTTCTCCTCTCTGTGTTCTCCTCTCTGTGTTCTCCTCTCAGTGTTCTCCTCTCAGTGTTCTCCTCTCTGTGTTCTCCTCTCTGTGTTCTCCTCTCAGTGTTCTCCTCTCTGTGTTCTCCTCTCTGTGTTCTCCTCTCAGTGTTCTCCTCTCTGTGTTCTCCTCTCAGTGTTTCTCCTCTGTGTTCTCCTCTCTGTGTTCTCCTCTCAGTGTTCTCCTCTCAGTGTTTCTCCTCTCTGTGTTCTCCTCTCAGTGTTCTCCTCTCAATGTTCTCCTCTCAGTGTGTCTCAGTGTTCTCCTCTCAGTGTTCTCCTCTCAGTGTTCTCCTCTCAGTGTTCTCCTCTCTGTGTTCTCCTCTCAGTGTTCTCCTCTCAATGTTCTCCTCTCAGTGTGTCTCAGTGTTCTCCTCTCAGTGTTCTCCTCTCAGTGTTCTCCTCTCAGTGTTCTCCTCTCAGTGTTCTCCTCTCTGTGTTCTCCTCTCAGTGTTCTCCTCTCAATGTTCTCCTCTCAGCGCTCTCTTCTCTGTGTTCTCCTCTCTGTGTTCTCCTCTCTGTGTTCTCCTCTCTGTGTTCTCCTCTCAGTGTGTCTCAGTGTTCTCCTCTCTGTGTTCTCCTCTCTGTGTTCTCCTCTCGTGTTCTCCTCTCTGTGTTCTCCTCTCTGTGTTCTCCTCTCAGTGTGTCTCAGTGTTCTCCTCTCAGTGTGTCTCAATGTTCTCCTCTCTGTGTTCTCCTCTCAATGTTCTCCTCTCAGTGTGTCTCAGTGTTCTCCTCTCTGTGTTTCTCCTCTCTGTGTTCTCTTCTCAGTGTGTCTCAATGTTCTCCTCTCAGTGTTCTCCTCTCTGTGTTCTCCTCTCTGTGTTCTCCTCTCAGTGTCTCAATGTTCTCCTCTCAGTGTGTCTCAGTGTTCTCCTCTCTGTGTTCTCCTCTCTGTGTTCTCCTCTCAGTGTTCTCCTCTCTGTGTTCTCCTCTCTGTGTTCTCCTCTCTGTGTTCTCCTCTCAGTGTGTCTCAATGTTCTCCTCTCAGTGTTCTCCTCTCAGTGTTCTCCTCTCTGTGTTCTCCTCTCAGTGTTCTCCTCTCAGTGTTCTCCTCTCAGTGTTCTCCTCTCTGTGTTCTCCTCTCAGTGTGTCTCAATGTTCTCCTCTCAGTGTGTCTCAGTGTTCTCCTCTCAGTGTTCTCCTCTCAGTGTTCTCCTCTCTGTGTTCTCCTCTCAGTGTTCTCCTCTCAGTGTTCTCCTCTCTGTGTTCTCCTCTCTGTGTTCTCCTCTCAGTGTTCTCCTCTCAGTGTTCTCCTCTCAGTGTTCTCCTCTCTGTGTTCTCCTCTCAGTGTTCTCCTCTCAGTGTTCTCCTCTCTGTGTTCTCCTCTCAGTGTGTCTCATGTTTCTCCTCTCAGTGTGTCTCAGTGTTCTCCTCTCTGTGTTCTCCTCTCTGTGTTCTCCTCTCAGTGTTCTCCTCTCTGTGTTCTCCTCTCTGTGTTCTCCTCTCTGTGTTCTCCTCTCAGTGTGTCTCAATGTTCTCCTCTCAGTGTTCTCCTCTCAGTGTTCTCCTCTCTGTGTTCTCCTCTCAGTGTTCTCCTCTCAGTGTTCTCCTCTCAGTGTTCTCCTCTCTGTGTTCTCCTCTCAGTGTGTCTCAATGTTCTCCTCTCAGTGTGTCTCAGTGTTCTCCTCTCAGTGTTCTCCTCTCAGTGTTCTCCTCTCTGTGTTCTCCTCTCAGTGTTCTCCTCTCAGTGTTCTCCTCTCTGTGTTCTCCTCTCAGTGTGTCTCAATGTTCTCCTCTCAGTGTGTCTCAGTGTTCTCCTCTCTGTGTTCTCCTCTCTGTGTTCTCCTCTCAGTGTTCTCCTCTCAGTGTTCTCCTCTCAGTGTTCTCCTCTCAGCGCTCTCTTCTCTGTGTTCTCCTCTCAGTGTTCTCCTCTCTGTGTTCTCCTCTCAGTGTTCTCCTCTCTGTGTTCTCCTCTCAGTGTTCTCCTCTCTGTGTTCTCCTCTCAGTGTTCTCCTCTCAGTGTTCTCCTCTCAGTGTGTCTCAGTGTTCTCCTCTCAGTGTTCTCTTCTCATGTGTTCTCCTATCAGTGTTCTCCTCTCAGTGTTCTCATCTCTGTGTTCTCCTCTCAGTGTGCTCCTCTCCAAGTGTTCATCCGCTCAAGTGCGCCGTCTACAAGTGTTCTCCTCTCAGTGTTCTCCTCTCATGTGATTCTCCTCTCAGTGTGTCTCAGTGTTCTCCTCATCTGTGCTCTCCTCTCAGTGTCTCCTCTCATGTGTTCTCCTCTCAGTGTTCTCCTCTCAGTGTTCTCCTCTCAGTGTTCTCCTCTCAGTGTTTCTCCTCTCTGTGTTCTCCTCTCAGTGGTCTCCTATGTGTTCTCCTCTCTGTGGTTCTCCTCTCAGTGTTCTCCTCTCAGATGTTCTCCTCTCTAGTGTTCTCCTCTCTGTGTTCTCCTCTCTGTGTTCTCCTCTCAGTGTGTCTCTCATTGTTCTCCTCTCTGTGTTCTCCTCTCCGTGTGTCTCTCAGTGTTCTCCTCTCAGTGTTCTCCTCTCTGTGTTCTCCTCTCTGTGTTCTCCTCTCTGTGTTCTCCTCTCAGTGTTCTCCTCTCTGTGTTCTCCTCTCAGTGTGTCTCAGTGTTCTCCTCTCTGTGTTCTCCTCTCAGTGTGTCTCAGTGTTCTCCTCTCAGTGTTCTCCTCTCAGTGTTCTCCTCTCAGTGTTCTCCTCTCAGTGTTCTCCTCTCTGTGTTCTCCTCTCAGTGTTCTCCTCTCTGTGTTCTCCTCTCTGTGTTCTCCTCTCAGTGTGTCTCAGTGTTCTCCTCTCAGTGTGTCTCTGTGTTCTCCTCTCAGTGTTCTCCTCTCAGTGTTCTCCTCTCAGTGTGTCTCTGTGTTCTCCTCTCAGTGTTCTCCTCTCAGTGTTCTCCTCTCAGTGTGTCTCTGTGTTCTCCTCTCAGTGTTCTCCTCTCAGTGTTCTCCTCTCTGTGTTCTCCTCTCTGTGTTCTCCTCTCAGTGTTCTCCTCTCAATGTTCTCCTCTCAGTGTGTCTCAGTGTTCTCCTCTCTGTGTTCTCCTCTCTGTGTTCTCCTCTCTGTGTTCTCCTCTCAGTGTTCTCCTCTCTGTGTTCTCCTCTCTGTGTTCTCCTCTCAGTGTTCTCCTCTCTGTGTTCTCCTCTCAGTGTGTCTCAATGTTTCTCCTCTCTGTGTTCTCCTCTCTGTGTTCTCCTCTCAGTGTTCTCCTCTCTGTGTTCTCCTCTCTGTGTTCTCCTCTCAGTGTTTCTCCTCTCAGTGTGTCTCAAATGTTCTCCTCTCTGTGTTCTCCTCTCATGTTCTCCTCTCAGTGTGTCTCAGTGTTCTCCTCTCTGTGTTCTCCTCTCTGTGTTCTCCTCTCAGTGTGTCTCAATGTTCTCCTCTCAGTGGTTCTCCTCTCAATGTTTCTCCTCTCAGTGTGTCTCAGTGTTCTCCTCTCTGTGTTCTCCTCTCAGTGTGTCTCATGTTCTCCTCTCAGTGTGTCTCAGTGTTCCTCTCTGTGTTCTCCTCTCAGTGTTCTCCTCTCAGTGTTCTCCTCTCAGTGTTCTCCTCTCTGTGTTCTCCTCTCTGTGTTCTCCTCTCAGTGTTCTCCTCTCAATGTTTCTCCTCTCATGTGGTTCTCCTCTCTGTGTTCTCCTCTCTGTGTTTCTCCTCTCAGTGTTCTCCTCTCTGTGTTCTCCTCTCTGTGTTCTCCTCTCTGTGTTCTCCTCTCAGTGTTCTCCTCTCAGTGTTCTCCTCTCTGTGTTCTCCTCTCTGTGTTCTCCTCTCTGTGTTCTCCTCTCAGTGTTCTCCTCTCAGTGTTCTCCTCTCTGTGTTCTCCTCTCTGTGTTCTCCTCTCAGTGTTCTCCTCTCTGTGTTCTCCTCTCAGTGTTTCTCCTCTCTGTGTTCTCCTCTCTGTGTTCTCCTCTCAGTGTTCTCCTCTCAGTGTTCTCCTCTCTGTGTTCTCCTCTCAGTGTTCTCCTCTCAATGTTCTCCTCTCAGTGTGTCTCAGTGTTCTCCTCTCAGTGTTCTCCTCTCAGTGTTCTCCTCTCAGTGTTCTCCTCTCTGTGTTCTCCTCTCAGTGTTCTCCTCTCAATGTTCTCCTCTCAGTGTGTCTCAGTGTTCTCCTCTCAGTGTTCTCCTCTCAGTGTTCTCCTCTCAGTGGTTCTCCTCTCAGTGTTCTCCTCTCTGTGTTCTCCTCTCAGTGTTCTCCTCTCAATGTTCTCCTCTCAGTGTGTCTCAGTGTTCTCCTCTCTGTGTTCTCCTCTCAGCGCTCTCTTCTCTGTGTTCTCCTCTCTGTGTTCTCCTCTCTGTGTTCTCCTCTCTGTGTTCTCCTCTCAGTGTGTCTCAGTGTTCTCCTCTCTGTGTTCTCCTCTCTGTGTTCTCCTCTCTGTGTTCTCCTCTCTGTGTTCTCCTCTCTGTGTTCTCCTCTCAGTGTGTCTCAGTGTTCTCCTCTCAGTGTGTCTCAATGTTCTCCTCTCTGTGTTCTCCTCTCAATGTTCTCCTCTCAGTGTGTCTCAGTGTTCTCCTCTCTGTGTTCTCCTCTCTGTGTTCTCTTCTCAGTGTGTCTCAATGTTCTCCTCTCAGTGTTCTCCTCTCTGTGTTCTCCTCTCTGTGTTCTCCTCTCAGTGTGTCTCAATGTTCTCCTCTCAGTGTGTCTCAGTGTTCTCCTCTCTGTGTTCTCCTCTCTGTGTTCTCCTCTCAGTGTTCTCCTCTCTGTGTTCTCCTCTCAGTGTGTCTCAGTGTTCTCCTCTCAGTGTTCTCCTCTCAGTGTTTCTCCTCTCAGTGTTTCTCCTCTCTGTGTTCTCCTCTCAGTGTTCTCCTCTCTGTGTTCTCCTCTCAGTGTTCTCCTCTCAGTGTTCTCCTCTCTGTGTTCTCCTCTCAGTGTGTCTCAATGTTCTCCTCTCAGTGTGTCTCAGTGTTCTCCTCTCTGTGTTCTCCTCTCTGTGTTCTCCTCTCAGTGTTCTCCTCTCAGTGTTCTCCTCTCTGTGTTCTCCTCTCAGTGTTCTCCTCTCTGTGTTCTCCTCTCTGTGTTCTCCTCTCTGTGTTCTCCTCTCATGTGGTGTCTCAATGTTCTCCTCTCAGTGTTCTCCTCTCAGTGTTCTCCTCTCTGTGTTCTCCTCTCAGTGTTCTCCTCTCAGTGTTCTCCTCTCAGTGTTCTCCTCTCTGTGTTCTCCTCTCAGTGTGTCTCAATGTTCTCCTCTCAGTGTGTCTCAGTGTTCTCCTCTCAGTGTTCTCCTCTCAGTGTTCTCCTCTCTGTGTTCTCCTCTCAGTGTTCTCCTCTCAGTGTTCTCCTCTCTGTGTACTCCTCTCAGTGTGTCTCAATGTTCTCCTCTCAGTGTGTCTCAGTGTTCTCCTCTCTGTGTTCTCCTCTCTGTGTTCTCCTCTCAGTGTTCTCCTCTCAGTGTTCTCCTCTCAGTGTTCTCCTCTCAGTCGCTCTCTTCTCTGTGTTCTCCTCTCAGTGTTCTCCTCTCTGTGTTCTCCTCTCAGTGTTCCCTCTCTGTGTTCTCCTCTCAGTGTTCTCCTCTCTGTGTTCTCCTCTCAGTGTTCTCCTCTCAGTGTTCTCCTCTCAGTGTGTCTCAGTGTTCTCCTCTCAGTGTTCTCTTCTCAGTGTTCTCCTCTCAGTGTTCTCCTCTCAGTGTTCTCCTCTCTGTGTTCTCCTCTCAGTGTGTCTCAGTGTTCTCCTCTCAATGTTCTCCTCTCAGTGTTCTCCTCTCAGTGTTCTCCTCTCTGTGTTCTCCTCTCAGTGTGTCTCAGTGTTCTCCTCTCTGTGTTCTCCTCTCAGTGTTCTCCTCTCTGTGTTCTCCTCTCAGTGTTCTCCTCTCAATGTTCTCCTCTCAGTGTTCTCCTCTCTGTGTTCTCCTCTCTGTGTTCTCCTCTCAGTGTGTCTCAGTGTTCTCCTCTCTGTGTTCTCCTCTCAGTGTTCTCCTCTCAATGTTCTCCTCTCAGTGTTCTCCTCTCTGTGTTCTCCTCTCTGTGTTCTCCTCTCAGTGTGTCTCAGTGTTCTCCTCTCTGTGTTTCTCCTCTCAGTGTGTCTCAGTGTTCTCCTCTCAATGTTTCTCCTCTCTGTGTTCTCCTCTCAGTGTTCTCCTCTCAATGTTCTCCTCTCAGTGTTCTCCTCTCTGTGTTCTCCTCTCAGTGTGTCTCAGTGTTCTCCTCTCTGTGTTCTCCTCTCAGTGTTCTCCTCTCAGTGTTCTCCTCTCAGTGTTCTCCTCTCTGTGTTCTCCTCTCAGTGTGTCTCAATGTTCTCCTCTCAGTGTGTCTCAGTGTTCTCCTCTCAGTGTTCTCCTCTCAGTGTTCTCCTCTCTGTGTTCTCCTCTCAGTGTTCTCCTCTCAGTGTTCTCCTCTCTGTGTTCTCCTCTCAGTGTGTCTCAATGTTCTCCTCTCAGTGTGTCTCAGTGTTCTCCTCTCTGTGTTCTCCTCTCAGTGTTCTCCTCTCAGTGTTCTCCTCTCAGTGTTCTCCTCTCAGCGCTCTCTTCTCTGTGTTCTCCTCTCAGTGTTCTCCTCTCTGTGTTCTCCTCTCAGTGTTCTCCTCTCTGTGTTCTCCTCTCAGTGTTCTCCTCTCTGTGTTCTCCTCTCAGTGTTCTCCTCTCAGTGTTCTCCTCTCAGTGTGTCTCAGTGTTCTCCTCTCAGTGTTCTCTTCTCAGTGTTCTCCTCTCAGTGTTCTCCTCTCAGTGTTCTCCTCTCTGTGTTCTCCTCTCAGTGTGTCTCAGTGTTCTCCTCTCAATGTTCTCCTCTCAGTGTTCTCCTCTCAGTGTTCTCCTCTCTGTGTTCTCCTCTCAGTGTGTCTCAGTGTTCTCCTCTCTGTGTTCTCCTCTCAGTGTTCTCCTCTCTGTGTTCTCCTCTCAGTGTTCTCCTCTCAATGTTCTCCTCTCAGTGTTCTCCTCTCTGTGTTCTCCTCTCTGTGTTCTCCTCTCAGTGTGTCTCAGTGTTCTCCTCTCTGTGTTCTCCTCTCAGTGTTCTCCTCTCAATGTTCTCCTCTCAGTGTTCTCCTCTCTGTGTTCTCCTCTCTGTGTTCTCCTCTCAGTGTGTCTCAGTGTTCTCCTCTCTGTGTTCTCCTCTCAGTGTGTCTCAGTGTTCTCCTCTCAATGTTCTCCTCTCTGTGTTCTCCTCTCAGTGTTCTCCTCTCAATGTTCTCCTCTCAGTGTTCTCCTCTCTGTGTTCTCCTCTCAGTGTGTCTCAGTGTTCTCCTCTCTGTGTTCTCCTCTCAGTGTGTCTCAGTGTTCTCCTCTCAATGTTCTCCTCTCTGTGTTCTCCTCTCAGTGTTCTCCTCTCTGTGTTCTCCTCTCAGTGTGTCTCAGTGTTCTCCTCTCTGTGTTCTCCTCTCAGTGTGTCTCAGTGTTCTCCTCTCAGTGTTCTCCTCTCAGTGTTCTCCTCTCAGTGTTCTCCTCTCAGTGTTCTCCTCTCTGTGTTCTCCTCTCAGTGTTCTCCTCTCTGTGTTCTCCTCTCAGTGTGTCTCAGTGTTCTCCTCTCAGTGTTCTCCTCTCAGTGTTCTCCTCTCAGTGTTCTCCTCTCTGTGTTCTCCTCTCAGTGTTCTCCTCTCTGTGTTCTCCTCTCAGTGTGTCTCAGTGTTCTCCTCTCAGTGTGTCTCTGTGTTCTCCTCTCAGTGTTCTCCTCTCAGTGTTCTCCTCTCAGTGTGTCTCTGTGTTCTCCTCTCAGTGTTCTCCTCTCAGTGTTCTCCTCTCAGTGTTCTCCTCTCAGTGTTCTCCTCTCTGTGTTCTCCTCTCAGTGTGTCTCTGTGTTCTCCTCTCAGTGTTCTCCTCTCAGTGTTCTCCTCTCAGTGTGTCTCAGTGTTCTCCTCTCAGCGCTCTCTTCTCACATTCAACTGCAGACCTTTTTATAATTCCTCATGAATATGCATGACCTCCGTATATAGCAGCGTCTCTGGAGACGCTGAGGGGACAAAAACACCAGGGATGAAGACACACTGAAGACACACTGAGGACACACTGAAGACACACTGAGGACACACTGAAGACACACTGAAGAGATACTGAAGACACACTGAAGACACACTGAAGAGACACTGAAGAGACACTGAAGAGATACTGAAGACACACTGAAGAGACACTGAAGAGACACTGAAGAGATACTGAAGACACACTGAAGACACACTGAAGACACACTGAAGAGACACTGAAGAGACACTGAAGAGACACTGAAGACACACTGAAGACACACTGAAGAGACACTGAAGAGATACTGAAGACACACTGGAAGACACACTGAAGACACACTGAAGAGACACTGAAGAGACACTGAAGAGATACTGAAGACACACTGAAGACACACTGAAGAGACACTGAAGACACACTGAAGAGACACTGAAGACACACTGAAGAGATACTGAAGACACACTGAAGAGACACTGAAGACACACTGAAGAGACACTGAAGAGACACTGCAGACACACTGAAGAGACACTGAAGACACACTGAAGACACACTGAAGAGACACTGAAGACACACTGAAGAGACACTGAACAGACACAGACACACTGAAGAGACACTGAAGACACACTGAAGACACACTGAAGACACACTGAAGAGACACTGAACAGACACAGACACACTGAAGAGACACTGAAGACACACTGAAGACACACTGAAGACACACTGAAGAGACACTGAAGAGACACTGAAGACACACTGAAGACAAACTGAACAGACACTGAAGACACACTGAAGAGACACTGAAGAGACACTGAAGACACACTGAAGACACACTGAAGAGACGGAGACACTGAAGAGACACTGAAGACACACTGAAGACACACTGAAGAGATGGAGACACTGAAGAGACGGAGACACTGAAGACACACTGAAGACACACTGAAGAGACGGAGACACTGAAGAGACACTGATAATTGTATATCTCGTCTTTATTTAAAGCCCACGTTGCTTTTGGCTTATTCTAACAGTTTTACCTGCAGACACTCACAGTTACAATCAAGGTATTTAGGGGTTTCATTTGCCTCATAGACCCGGATGAAACCCTTCACTCTGATTGGACGGCCGTCACGTCTGAAGTCGTTCTGGTTCTGCTCTCTGACTCCGCTCAGTGAGCCTGTCACTTCCTGTCTGAGCAGAGTAATCAGAGTAGAGAGTAATCAGCTGAGCGGTCTGTTTCTCCTCGGCTGAGAGACAGGGTCGCGGCCCGGAGATCGCTCAGCGCCGAGCGGCAAATGACTGCTAATAAAGCCTTCGGAGCGGCGCCATTACACACAAAGAGGAGCGGACAAGAGCCAATCAGCTGCAGAGGAACACCCGAGACCCCAACGTCTCACAGGGGCTTTAGCATTTAGCATCTGAATAGCACTTAGCATATGAACGGCTGCAACAGAGAACATGCTGGCAGCTTCTGGACAAGAATTAAAGGGAGAACAGCAGCAGCTCTTCACAATGTGCTAAGACAAGAAGTCTTAGAAAGGGTCATCGATGTTGTTTCAATCATGCTTTCATTGTGAAACATCTGCAGGAAGTCGTATTGATTGGAGTTCTAATTGGATTGAAAAACCTGCAAAGCTTTAGGGCCAAAAGTTTAGTTTCCCGTTCAAATCAGTCAAAGAAAATGTGCTGTTTTTCACAATAAAAGCCCAATCCATTTATTTCTTATCAGGCTTTTAATGTGAAACATCTCTAGGGAGCTTCTACGTTTACTCAAGTACAAGACCTGAGTACTTCTCCTTTTACTCAAGTACAAGATCTGTGTACTTCTCCTTTTACTCAAGTACAAGACCTGAGTACTTCTCCTTTTACTCAAGTACAAGACCTGAGTACTTCTACGTTTACTCAAGTACAAGACCTGAGTACTTCTCCTTTTACTCAAGTACAAGACCTGAGTACTTCTACGTTTACTCAAGTACAAGACCTGAGTACTTCTACGTTTACTCAAGTACAAGACCTGAGTACTTCTCCTTTTACTCAAGTACAAGACCTGAGTACTTCTCCTTTTACTCAAGTACAAGACCTGAGTACTTCTCCTTTTACTCAAGTACAAGATCTGAGTACTTCTACGTTTACTCAAGTACAAGATCTGAGTACTTCTACGTTTACTCAAGTACAAGATCTGAGTACTTCTACGTTTACTCAAATACAGGACCTGAGTACTTCTCCTTTTACTCAAGAACAAGATCTGAGTACTTCTACTTTTACTCAAGTACAAGATCTGAGTACTTCTACTTTCACTCAAGTACAAGATCTGAGTACTTCTGCTTTTACTCAAGTACAAGATCTGAGTACTTCTACGTTTACTCAAATACAGGACCTGAGTACTTCTCCTTTTACTCAAGTACAAGATCTGAGTACTTCTACTTTTACTCAAGTACAAGATCTGAGTACTTCTACTTTCACTCAAGTACAAGATCTGAGTACTTCTGCTTTTACTCAAGTACAAGATCTGAGTACTTCTACGTTTACTCAAATACAAGACCTGAGTACTTCTCCTTTTACTCAAGTACAAGATCTGAGTACTTCTACTTTTACTCAAGTACAAGATCTGAGTACTTCTACTTTTACTCAAGTACAAGATCTGAGTACTTCTACTTTCACTCAAGTACAAGATCTGATTACTTCTGCTTTTACTCAAGTACAAGATCTGAGTACTTCTACTTTTACTCAAGTACAAGATCTGAGTACTTCTGCTTTTACTCAAGTACAAGACCTGAGTACTTCTGCTTTTACTCAAGTACAAGATCTGAGTACTTCTACTTTTACTCAAGTACAAGACCTGAGTACTTCTCCCTTTACTCAAGTACAAGATCTGAGTACTTCTCCTTTTACTCAAGTACAAGATCTGAGTACTTCTACTTTTACTCAAGTACAAGATCTGAGTACTTCTGCTTTTACTCAAGTACAAGATCTGAGTACTTCTACGTTTACTCAAGTACAAGATCTGAGTACTTCTACTTTTACTCAAGTACAAGATCTGAGTACTTCTGCTTTTACTCAAGTACAAGACCTGAGTACTTCTGCTTTTACTCAAGTACAAGATCTGAGTACTTCTACTTTTACTCAAGTACAAGACCTGAGTACTTCTACTTTTACTCAAGTACAAGATCTGAGTACTTCTCCTTTTACTCAAGTACAAGATCTGAGTACTTCTACGTTTACTCAAGTACAAGATCTGAGTACTTCTCCTTTTACTCAAGTACAAGATCTGAGTACTTCTACGTTTACTCAAGTACAAGATCTGAGTACTTCTCCTTTTACTCAAGTACAAGATCTGAGTACTTCTACGTTTACTCAAGTACAAGATCTGAGTACTTCTGCTTTTACTCAAGTACAAGATCTGAGTACTTCTACTTTTACTCAAGTACAAGATCTGAGTACTTCTACTTTTACTCAAGTACAAGATCTGAGTACTTCTGCTTTTACTCAAGTACAAGATCTGAGTACTTCTACTTTTACTCGAGTACCAGATCTGAGTACTTCTACTTTTACTCGAGTACCAGATCTGAGTACTTCTACTGTTACTAAAGTACATCATTACTCTCAGCTCTACAGACTAAGTCCCCGTCCACACGGAGACGAAACCGATTTTGAACCGTAGTCGTTTTAAAAAAGTCTTCAGTCCACACGAAACCGCTGGAAACGCTGTAGTACATATGCCGGGCCTGTAAGTGGCGCTGTACTTCCGCCACAAAGTACACCAAAAGCAGCAAAGAAGACCCCCCGGTTGCCCTTCTGTTTATTCTCCGCATGGATTTAGCAACATGTAGTTCATGTAGTTCTCCATGTCCACTTCAATCAATCAATCAATGTTTATTTATATAATACGACACCCTCTGTCCTTAGACCCTCTGTCCTCAGACCCTCTGTCCTCAGACCCTCTGTCCTTAGACCCTCTGTCCTCAGACCCTCTGTCCTCAGACCCTCTGTCCTTAGACCCTCTGTCCTCAGACCCTCTGTCCTCAGACCCTCTGTCCTCAGACCCTCTGTCCTCAGACCCTCTGTCTTCAGACCCTCTGTCCTTAGACCCTCTGTCCTTAGACCCTCTGTCCTTAGACCCTCTGTCCTCAGACCCTCTGTCTTCAGACCCTCTGTCCTTAGACCCTCTGTCTTCAGACCCTCTGTCCTTAGACCCTCTGTCCTTAGACCCTCTGTCCTTAGACCCTCTGTCTTCAGACCCTCTGTCCTCAGACCCTCTGTCCTTAGACCCTCTGTCTTCAGACCCTCTGTCCTCAGACCCTCTGTCCTCAGACCCTCTGTCCTTAGACCCTCTGTCTTCAGACCCTCTGTCCTTAGACCCTCTGTCCTTAGACCCTCTGTCCTTAGACCCTCTGTCCTCAGACCCTCTGTCCTCAGACCCTCTGTCCTTAGACCCTCTGTCCTCAGACCCTCTGTCCTTAGACCCTCTGTCCTCAGACCCTCTGTCCTTAGACCCTCTGTCCTTAGACCCTTTGTCCTCAGACCCTCACATCGTACAAGGAAAAACTTCCAAAGAAGGAAAAACCCCACGTATGTAGTTCTCTGATGGTTGTGGTCGAGGAGCTGTAGATGTTGCACTAACATCTGTAACATGGTCAGTAGCGTCTGGAGCACGAACGCAACCCTGTGATCCGCCATTGTTGTTGTTGTTGTTGTTGTTGTTGGCGAAACTTATCAGCAATGACCCGGGTGATGCGGGCGTGAGCAGGAGAGGCGGGGCTATGATCGTTTGGGCGTACACACGGAGCCGCAAGTGTTTCGTCCCCAGACTTACCCACTTTGGGAGCCGTTATCAAAGTGTATCCTCCGTGTCGGCCTCTTGTGGACGAACCGTCGATACGATAGAGAACTTTAACGGATACAACTGATATCGTCTCCGTGTGGACGGGGCCTGAGAGTCTGCGCTGAATGAACACCTGACAGATATGTATTCATATTTATTTCTCCAGCTGTGCCTCTGGACGCCTCAGTGTTTGTTTTCTGTTTTCTACTCCCCCCCCCCTCAGTGATTATCTCTTCATCAGGTTGTTGCCCCCCCCTCAGTGATTATCTCTTCATTAGGTTGTTGCCCCCCCCCCTCAGTGATTATCTCTTCATTAGGTTGTTGCCCCCCCCTCAGTGATTATCTCTTCATTAGCTTGATGCCCCCCCCTCAGTGATTATCTCTTCATCAGGTTGTTGCCCCCCCCTCAGTGATTATCTCTTCATTAGGTTGTTGCCCCCCCCTCAGTGATTATCTCTTCATTAGGTTGTTGCCCCCCCCTCAGTGATTATCTCTTCATTAGCTTGATGCCCCCCCGCTCAGTGATTATCTCTTCATTAGGTTGTTGCCCCCCCCTCAGTGATTATCTCTTCATTAGCTTGATGCCCCCCCCTCAGTGATTATCTCTTCATCAGGTTGTTGCCCCCCCCCTCAGTGATTATCTCTTCATTAGGTTGTTGCCCACCCCTCAGTGATTATCTCTTCATTAGGTTGTTGCCCCCCCCTCAGTGATTATCTCTTCATTAGGTTGTTGCCCCCCCCCTCAGTGATTATCTCTTCATTAGCTTGATGCCCCCCCCTCAGTGATTATCTCTTCATCAGGTTGTTGCCCCCCCCCTCAGTGATTATCTCTTCATTAGGTTGTTGCCCCCCCGCTCAGTGATTATCTCTTCATCAGGTTGTTGCCCCCCCGCTCAGTGATTATCTCTTCATCAGCTTGTTGCCCCCCCGCTCAGTGATTATCTCTTCATCAGCTTGATGCCCCCCCCCCTCAGAAAGACTCATAATTAGCCGTTTGCTAAAGAGGCTGCAGACAAGCGGTGATTAACGGAGACCAAAACACACATTACTGTCCGTCAGTCAGGAGCTTGTTTACTCACCACTGATTACATGTGTTACTCTTTATTTATCTGTACAGTTTACTTTCCCCTCTCGCTGGCATTCATGGTGGTTTGTGTGTGTGTGTGTGTGTGTGTGTGTGTGTGTGTGTGTGTGTGTGTGTGTGTGTGTGTGTGTGTGTGTGTGTGTGTGTGTGTGTGTGTGTGTGTGTGTGTGTGTGTGTGTGTGTGTGTGTGTGTGTGTGTCCAGCGTGCATTGCTTTAAGTCAATGCTATTTGAGGCTCCAGTTTCACATCCATTTAATCCACTTAGAGAGGGGGGGGGGTATTGAACCGGGAGCTAATAGAGAGAGAGAGACATGAGGGGGGGGGGGGTATGATGCTCTGATACAGTGTACTGTTGATATGAGAGCAGCAGGAGTATAGATAAATGCTGATTCATCACAAAACACAGAAAAAATATTTGAAATATCACAAAACTGTATATTTTGGAACACAAGATATGAGGAGAAAAAAGCCCAAACACGTTCAGATAACAGCTGGAACACCACAGCAGAAAGGTCTCAATATCTGACAAAGATCATCAGAATATTTAGAAGTCACCTCACTGTTTTTTGGAAATGTTTTTCCCAAAAATAAACCAGTTTTGGATTGACAGTAGGAGAACCATGTTGGGCTTTCAGATCCCTTTCTCAGGTTGTCCTCTATGTGGGCGACCAGAGGAGGAGTGAGTAATCACTGATGAGTGGATACAAGCCGATCCTCCTACTCATTGGATTTAAATCAGTACAGAAATTCATCAGATGGAGAGACTGACATTTAGAAAAGACTAAGGCCCCGTCCACACGGAGACGAAAACGAGCCGAAGCCGTTTTCCAAAAAGTCTCCCGTCCACACGGAATCGGCTCAAGAAACGCTGGAGACGCTGTAGTACATATGCCGGGCCTGTAAGTGGCGCTGTTCTTCCGCCACAAAATACACCAAAAGCAGCGAATATAAGACCCCTGAGCATGGGCATAGACCAGGGGTACTCAAATACAAATCTTAAAGGTCCAAACAATTTTTTTTCAAAAAGACAAAGGTCCGTTCATTACGGTCATTCAAACTTTTAAACAATTGCAACAAGATTCTTAACACGAGGTTGCAAAAATAAAAAGTCTCTGTATGCAGCAGTTTTCATTGTTATTGTGTCTGTGCTTGATCCCTCAGAGTCGCAGTGTAAGAGCAGTTATGAATAAAGGCAGCTGCACCCTCTTTCATTCAGCATTCCCATTAGTGCTTTATAAATGTCTTCCCCCTTGTGTGTCCACTGAGGTTCGTCAGGCCCAACACATCTTCAACAAACTCCCCCTTTGCCTCATCATAAAAACTCACAAACACCAGCAACTGAGCATTGTCAGTGGTGTCAGTGGACTCACCCACAGCTAAGGAAATGCACTGTGCATTTTCTATTCCATCACAAAGCTGATGAATCAAATCACCAGCCAGTATTTATGTTCTTCTGGTTGCTGTGGAATCTGAGAGCGGGATTTGCTTGATTTGACCTGTTATTTCCTCTTTATGTTTGCCTTCAACATGGTCTCCATCACTTCAGTCATGCATTCTTTATACTTCAGTTATGATCCAGTGGAGAGTCCCTTACCTACTGGCCTAGTTCAATCAAAGTGGTTACTTTGTGTTGGCTGGGCAGTGTAGTTTTACACACCGTCTTATTTGACCCCCACAAAGAATATAAAAATATATATATTTACACACGTAAGGTCATCATCTTAACAGAGCAGAGCATCAAGTTGACATGTCTATTACAGCTGAATGCGGCGATTACCATTTTGTTCAGCAGAACTCCTCACAAACTGATTAAGATCAACAGCTTTAGTGCGTTTTGATTCAATGCTGAGTGCAGCCAAACTGACAGTCTCTTCTCTGTCAGACCGCAAATACCTCATTCCTTCAGTACTTGAGTCCAAATGCTTCTAGTTTTGCGCCGTTCAAATGTAATCGCTGCCAATCATATTTCCATGCTTGCGCCAGGGCCGGGGGAGGGGTTACAAGACGTGCATCTTGTGCTGCATTCACTTGCACTCAGACATTAGAGACTTTCTCTCAGAAAATGTTTCTTTCAAACCACCCAGCTGCCTATTTTTAGGGTGGCAGTTGCCACCCCATGCCACCCCGGTAGGTGAAGCTAGGCTACTAGTAGGCTACTAGCTACAGTACAGATGCAACTAGATGAGCTGTTAACTCTCGCTCTGACTTTCTTTTTTGTAAACACACATTTTTCCCACCCGCATTCTGCGAAGACCCGCCCTACTGTGCCTCTGATTCGCAGGCTGTTGGTGCTGGGAAAAAACGCTGACGGGATGCTGAATGTGATTGGACCAAAGCGTTGACAGACACACACAGACAGTGGAACAGTCGTACATGCAGAGCGCTGTTTGCAGTGGACATAGCGGAGAATTTTGACTCCTTGCGTTGTGGATAACACAGATAATACATATGAAAAGTATAATTAGCTGAGAGTCCAGATACAGTTGTGGTTCGGTCTGGATCCGGACCGGAGTCCGGACTTTGAGGATGCCTGGCATAGACAAACAAACAAAGTAGTTCATGTAGTTCTCCATGTCCACGTGTTGCTGATGGTTGCGGTCGAGGAGCTGTAGATGTTGCACTAACATCTGTAACATGGTCGGTAGCGTCTGGAGCACGAACGCAACCATTGTTGACACTGTGATCGACCATTGTTGTTGTTGTTGAAACGCATCAGCAATGACGCGGGGTGAGCATGAGAGGTGGGGAGAGGCGGGGCTATGGTGTCATCGATTCAGGAAATTATCGTATAGGGCGTACACACGGAGGCGCAAGCATTACGTTACCAGACCGACCCACCTTGGGAGCCGGTTTCAAAGTGTATCTGTTTCGGGCTCCGAAGCCGCGGCTCCGCTTCGGCCTCGTGTGGACGAACCGTCTATACATATGGCGCATTTCCATGCAGGGCCTCGCTCGGCTTAGTACGGTATAGTTAGGCCTTGTTAGGACTGGCTCACTTTATGCTGCGTTTCCATTACAGTTTAGGAGCTCGGGCAGTAACTATAGTAACGCAGTGTAGGCGGAGCCGTGACGTCATCTTCAATGAGAACCAAAGAAAAACAACATCAGCCGTTAGCTGTTAGCACTCCAGAAACTGGACAGAAGTTAAACAAGTACAAACCACAGACTGCCTGTGTCATGGAGAATACAGTCGCTGGTTTATTTATGTCTGTAGGCCGTTGTTGTGAGTGTGGACGGTCGGAGCATATATAACGTTAGCTTAGCCAATCACCATTCAGAAAACATGCATTTTAAAAGATGTTTCTCTGCCGTCTGTCTGCAGACTCAAAGCATTAATTCATGGTTCTTACTAACCGGTATCAGTATGCTGTTACTAACCGGTATCAGTATGTTGTTACTAACCGGTATCAGTGTGTTGTTACTAACCGGTATCAGTGTGTTGTTACTAACCGGTATCAGTGTGTTGTTACTAACCGGTATCAGTATGTTTTTACTAACCGGTATCAGTATGTTGTTACTTCGGCATCATTTAGAAACGTGTATTACAATTAAATCACGGTCAAATATGTTCATTTTGTTGTAGTTGCCAGCGATTCTCTCACTAGTTTAGCATACTCAGCCTGGTTGTTGGCCCTGAAAGAACCTCGATGCTATGGGGCCAGAAAAACTGTGAAATAGTACCCGCTAGCCGGAAATACGCCAAGTGGAAACGCAACCAAAAACGGGCCGGGCACGGCACGCTTAAAGCGAGCTCCGCGCTGTAGTGGAAATGCGCTAATAGAGAACTGTCGCGGATACAACTGATATCGTCTCCGTGTGGACGGGGCCTAAGAAACGACTTGTGTACTGGAAGATGGTCCAAATGAATACAATATGTCATGAGTGTGAAAATACCCTGCTCACTACGGAGAACACTGATTCTGTTAACATTGAATATTTGTGAACTTTGTATTCATTATGTGTCCAGAATACTCAGGAATATTTCGCATGACTCTAGACCAACAACGCTGTTGTTGTGTGCCGTGTCTGCTGCTTGTAGCTGGAGTATCACAAGACAGTGTTTGCGTTATTTAGATAAACGGTGGTCAGAATATTTGAGGAATATCTGGTATATAGAATATGTGATGAACACACAGGAGGAAGTGAGGGGGTTATTTACTGCAGTATCACACACACACTGTCACACACACTCTCCATATCACAGATCTGTGTGTGTGTGTGTGTGTGTGTGTGTGTGTGTGTGTGTGTGTGTGTGTGTGTGTGTGTGTGTGTGTGTGTGTGTGAGTGTGAGAGTGTGAGAGTGTGTGTGTGTGTGAGAGAGTGTGTGTGTGTGTGTGTGTGTGTGTGTGTGTGTGTGTGTGTGTGTGTGTGTGTGTGTGTGTGTGTGTGTGTGTGTGTGTGTGTGTGTGTGTGTGTGTGTGTGTGTGTGTGTGTGTGTGTGTGTGTGTGTGTGTGTGTGTGTGTGTGTGTGTGTGTGTGTGTGTGTGTGTGTGTGTGTGTGTGTGTGTGTGTGTGTGTGTGTGTGTGTGTGTGTGTGTTTGTAGCCTTTATTTAACCAGGTGAAAATCCCATTGAGATCGACGATCTCTTTCTCAAGGGAGACCCGCAGCACATTGGTTACACATAAAAACAACAGAAAACAAAAAGGACATCAATACAACATAATTACAGGGGTATAAATTAGCAACCTATTCACAATGACAGATATCTAATAACATGTCATCTATCCAAGCTTTAAAATTATACAAGGGAACCAAAATGCTCAGTTTCAATTTGTTTTGCATAGTGTTCCAAGCTAGAGGAGCAGTGCACATAAAAGCCTTGGTGCCTAGAACAGTCCTAGCACTTGGCACATGTAATAAAAACACATCCTGGGATCTCAGGCAATAGCTGCTTGCCACTCTCTGTGAGATCGGGTAGGTAGTTTACCCAACATGGCTTTATAGATAAACATGTACCAGTGACTGAGCCTCCGTACAGTTAGTGAAGGCAAACCTGCCCTGGTATACAGTGATGAGTAAGTGCTTTACAGTTAGTGACAAATCTCAGTGCGCTGTGATAGGCGGCATCTAACTTGACCAGGCAATGGGCAGGTGCATTCATATACATCAGATCACCATAGTCCATCACAGGTCAAAAGGTCACAGAGCCTTTTCCTGGCCTCAAGCGAGAAACAGGACTTGTTCCTGGAGAAGAAACCTAGTCTAACCCTCAGCTTTTTAAGCAGGTTATTGACATGAAGTTTAAAAGTAAGACAATCATCAAGCCAGATACCAAGGTATTTATAACAGGCAACCACTTTGAGTACTTGTCTTTGCGTAGTTACAATATCTAAAACAGGCTCTGGTGTCTTTTTAGCTTTAGAAAAGAGCATTACCTTGGTTTTATCAACATTTAAAAGAAGCTTTAATTCAGAGAGCTGAGTCTGAATAATGTTAAAAACAGCCTGTAATTTAACACCAGCCTCCTGAATGGAGGGACCTGCACAGGACATCACGGTATCATCCGCATACAAATGTAAAGTAGCTTCAACCACATTTTCACCTAAACTGTTGATGTAGATGGAGAATAAAAGTGGTCCTAAAACAGAACCTTGAGGAACACCATTAGCAATGTTTAACCACTCAGAAGACAGCCCATCAAAGTGAACACATTGGGACCTTTCAGAGAGGTAGTTCACAAACCACCCACTGCATGGCTGGATATGCCAATACTGAGTAGCCTCTGCTTTAAGATGCGATGATCGACGGTATCAAACGCTTTGGAAAGGTCAATAAATAGAGCTGCACAACTCTGCTTATTATCTAAAATACTCGTAATGTCATTCACCACTTTCATTGTGGCAGTGATGGTGCTGTGTTGCTTTCTGAAGCCTGACTGATGTTTAGACAGGATATCATTTTTACATAAAAACTCCTTTACCTGTTCACTCACTAGGCGTTCAAGAACCTTAGCCAGAACTGACCATTTAGAGATGGGTCTATAATTATTTAATAAGGTGGCCTCCCCTCCTTTTAGCAAAGGCAAGACATACGCTGACTTCCATACTTTTGGAATTGCATTTGTGCTGAGGGAGAGGTTAAAAAGAGTAGTGAGAGGAAGAGCAATAACATCTGCAGCTATCTTTAAAAAGAAAGGTTCTACGTTGTCCGGGCCAGCCGGTTTCTTAGGATCTAGCTTGGTTAAAGCTTCATGAACAACATTGACAGTAAAAGGAGTAAAACTGAAAGGGTTTTC
>JAPTMU010000026.1:2395988-2405988 GCA_028583405.1 Pogonophryne albipinna
GTGTAAAACACCGATTCCGTAATTGACTTTTTGTATTACATGCTTTATATGTAGTTTAAATGAAAGTTCAGAGTCTAGCCATACACCAAGATATTTAAAGCTATCAACTGTATGCAGAGAAGTGCCATCCTTACATGTTATTACTACATTAGGTTTGGATCTGAGCTTCTGCCTGGTACCAAAGACCATGGTATAAGATTTAGTTTTGTTAAGCAGTAGTTTATTGTGTGATAGCCAGTCCTGTAAGATATTCAAATCCGATGGAAGAGAGATCTGAATTTGTGAAAAATCTGATTTGGATGTATATATAACAGTGTCATCAGCATAAAGGTGAGTACAATAATTAATGAGACAAGAAGATAAATCATTTATGTAAATAGAGAACAGAAGTGGGCCCAGAGTTGATCCTTGGGGTACACCCTTTTGTTGGATCAACAGGTCAAACTGTTTTCCATTAACAACCACACATTGCTTTCTACTGTGAAGGTACGAGTTAAACCATAACACTGTATTATTAGAAAGGCCAATGCCGTGAAGTTTATCCAAGAGCAGATATCGATCAACGAAATCAAAGGCTTTTGTCAAGTCAATAAAAATGGCACCTGTGAGTTCACCATCATCTGCAGCAGAGTACAAGTCATTCGTAAATGTCAGTAGGGCAGTTGTTGTGGAGTGATTAGGCCTGAAGCCAGATTGAACCGGAGATAAAATATTATAAGTATTGAGATAATGTGACAGTTGATTATAAATTATTTTCTCCAAAACTTTGGAAATAGAGCAGATTATAGAGATTGGTCTATAATTATTTGTATCAAGTAAATCACCACCTTTATGCAGTGGAATGATGCACATTTCCAAATAGTCGGCAACTCACAGGTGGACAAAGACAGGTTGAACAAATCAGCAAGTGGGTACATGAGAATATGGGACGTTAATTTTAAGAACCTGTTTTCTATACCATCGAGTCCTGCACTGCCATCCACTTTAATTCTGTGATAGCATTATGAACTTCGTGTGGTAGAATCTTCTTAAAAGAAAAAGAACTGTTGCAGTTTGAGTTACTATTAGAAATACCAGTCGTCAGATAGGAGTCAGATAGTAGTGTGGAACATACATTAGCCAAATGCTGATTACATATTTGGGCAATGGATAATGGGTCATGAATTATTGTATCAGCAGTTCTTATTTTATTAATAGAATGTTTACCTGATTTATTTCAAATAGATTTCATTTTAGTCCAAAATTGCTTGGGATTCTTAAAGTCCGATGTGAGAGATTCTTTATAGTAGTTGGATTTAGCATTTCGGGTTTTGGTTTTACTCAGATTTCGGAGATGCCTGTATACTTCCCAATCGGCTATAGTTCTTGCATCCTGTGGATCTGTACCGGAGACGGTACTGGTCTCGGCTCACTGAGGACAGCTGCCTCGTTAGAAACTCTCAATCTAATCCTGATTCAACACCATGTTCCCAATCACAGGGACACATAACATCCAGAGGAGGAGGAGGAGGAGGAGGAGGAGGAGGAGGACCTGTCGATCACAAAGGTAGTGTGGGTAGATCGCATGGCATTGAAAAAAGAATAAGGAAATTTTTTTAAAAATAATTTTGTTTTTGTTTTTTAAGTTAGCCTATCATCCATCCTCACTATGGCATTTGCCACTTGATTGACGTGCAGGTAAGCCAGTCTGAGTTGTATTGTGCCATACTGGTACGTTTAGCACCCCCCCCCCCCCCCCGCGCGCGCGCTCGCGACACAGATTGGGCAGGGGCGGCCCTGGAGGTAGATCTTTTGGGCTTGGTCATTTTAAAAGTAGCTCCCAAGCTGAAAAAGTGTGGGCACCCTAACCCATTAGCCATTTCTGCCAACACCTAGGACCGCTGCACTTTCTCTTATTCAACCCTACAAAATAGAACTATTTAAGACGACAAAGCCTGCTGATCTCCAGGTTCATATGTAGCGGCTCTGTGACATGTCTCCATGCTCCACAAAAAAGCCTCTTTCCTTGTTGTTCTGCTGCAAGTCTAAAGTCAAGTGAAATGTCTCTGTGTGGAAGACAACAACGCACCAAGTGAACAGAACTCCAGGTGATAGACAGGCCCTTTAGTCTCACTCTGTACAGGCTTTAAAAATAACTCCAACCTTAGCCTGAAACCAGAGGAGACATCTGAGGACACACACACACACACACACACACACACACACACACACACACACACACACACACACACACACACACACACACACACACACACACACACACACACACACACACACACACACACACACACACACACTTAGAAATGTTCCCACTCTGCAGTTGTTGGATTGCAGAAATCTGATGAGAGATCCAGATGCTTTGGCTATTCTGTTCCACCCTGACAATTGTGTGTGTGTGTGTGTGTGTGTGTGTGTGTGTGTGTGTGTGTGTGTGTGTGTGTGTGTGTGTGTGTGTGTGTGTGTGTGTGTGTGTGTGTGTGTGTGTGTGTGTGTGTGTTAAACCATAGAAAGACACAATGTTAAAGAACGTCTCTCTTAATAAACTGCACATTTCTTTTATTAGACTTTTCTTCTCTTAGAAAAGTAAAATCAGAGGTAAGTTGAGAATCTATCGTGGGTTATCTCTGACTCCATCTGGGTTAATAACCATCTAATGAAGGAGGATGCAACTGAGATATCTCCCCAAGTACCAGCCAGTTTGCCGTTCAATTATGTTCAGATATTCATTTCCCCATAAGCACATCATTAGAGCTTTCTAAAAATGAAAGCATGGAGACATGTCCCTAAGTCAATACTAATATCAACCTGAACATCAGCAGCATGGGGTCCTTTACCCAAATGTAGTTGCAATCTACTTAAACGTTGTGGAGATATTTCATTCTGTACAGAAGAGGCAGGTCCATCCCCTTCCTTTTGCAAACTGACAGAAAAAAGACCCAATGTTTGATCCAACCTTTTCCGAACACTATGACAGCGCTGTCCCTTTAGATTCTCTCACTACACCGCATTGTGATGCTTTCAGAGGATCTGAACATCCTGCTTTCTTCCTTCAGGCCAAATAAAAGCACAAGACGATACGAAGGCTTAAAATGCAAACATGTCCGCCCCTAATTTCCCTTCCAGTTTCTCGTCTCTGCAGAGGAGCTCTGACAGGAAGCAGAGAGCAGAAGAAACTGGCGTACAGAGAAATAAAACCAGATTAGTGCTTCATCACAATGTTGCTTTTATTTCTGAAGAACAGGCTGGGAGGAGAGAGCGCACCGCGGGGGGGATTCATTCTTATCACCGCCAACACACTCCCAGTCTCTCTGAATACACGCACGCACACACAGACACACACTCACACACACACACACACACATGCACCCACACCCACACACAAACACACACACACACTCAAACACACACACACATGCACCCACACCCACACACAAACACACACACACTCAAACACACACACACACATGCACCCACACCCACACACAAACACACACACACACACACTCAAACACACACACAAACACCACAAACATACAACACACACACACAAACACACACACACACACACACACGCACCCACACGCCACACACACACAACACACACCCACAAACAGAGCTATTCTGGGCTGAATCTGCAGAAACGCTTCACAGTAACACATACACACTTATAAATATTAATGTTGAATAACAACAGCTAAATAAACAACCTGCTAAATACACAGCAAGTCAGTACTACTCGACAATAGTACTTATTCTGAGGTACTACTTTTATTTTGAAGGTCACAGATTATGTTAAGATAATAAAATACTAATATGTAAAAAAAAGATACTTCAAATACTGTTTTAATACTAATACTTTGATGACTCCACTAAAGTGTATTGAAGGTCTTAAATGCAGGACTTTTGCTTTAATTGAGTTATTGAAAAACTAAGTTATTGATTCTATAACTTTAATAAAGATTTTGAATATTTTTTCCCAAACTGCGGGGGAGGGGTGTCCTCACTCGGTACGTCTAACACGTGGTCCCCACAACGATAGACAAACGGGAACACACACACACACATCCTCAGAGATGTGATTTTTAATGGAAGCAGTGTTGCGTGGAGGCATTTATTCAAAGAGCAGCAACCTCTCCTCATCTGATTCACAACATTAATTAATGGCAGAGAGAGGGGGGGGTATGAGGTAGCATCGAAACGAGATAAAGCTTCCTTTAGTGCACAAAGAAAACCCTGTTACGTCCTCCTGTAGCAGATCGACTCTGTGGAGCGTGACTGTGGATGTATGCACAGCTCAGATGTCGATGTGCACAGATCTTATTGTGACTTGATCAAAGAGGAGGGAGGTGTGAAGCTTCATTTCATTATGAGACAGAAAATAAAAAGCTCTCCGATCCGCTTACAGTCTGAATAACAAGCAGATATATTTATGAGCTACAACACAACACGTGTCTGAATCAACACAAAGCTTCAGCATTGTGTTGATTCAGAGGAACATACTCTAGATAGAAAGGGAGGAAACTGTGTGATGTAAATATATATTTGTAAGGATTAGTCCATAGACAGAACATTTATTGGGAACTATTTAAAAAATCTACTTAGGGGAGTGAATAGGGTAAAAACTGTCAATAACAGATATCACCATGAAACCTCCCCACTTATTTTCTGACAATAACACAAGAATCTTTTATATTACAAGTTTTCTGAAATGTGTACATATGCTAATGCAGCTAATGCTAACTTTTGTTGAATTTAGGAGAAATCTACAGACACAAAGTTATTCAAATTAGTGCATTTTAGACGTAATTTCCCCACTATTCTGAAAGAAGTCTGCAAAAAAGCCCAAACTGTACGGTAGCCCACAAGTGCAAATACCAATACGCTGCAAGAAGCTCAAAATACAACGGAGACCAGGGGACACTAAAGAGTGACGCACACAGCTGGGAGACCAGGGGACACTAAAGAGTGACGCACACAGCTGGGAGACCAGGGGACACTAAAGAGTGACGCACACAGCTGGGAGACCAGGGGACACTAAAGAGTGACGCACACAGCTGGAGACCAGGGGACACTAAATAGTCCGTGCAGAAATCAGTGAATATTTCTGATTCTTCGGGTCATTTTCTTTCACCTTCATCCCTCTCTGTCTGATCAGCGGGTTTGATGCTTTACCTCAAGATCAATCAAACGACATCCTAAAGGCTCCTTACGTCTCTTGGCGTCATTATTTATAGACGATATCCTAAAGTTCAGCTCTTGTCAGTGTGATTCTGTCTCTATGAGAACAAGCTCATTTTCCGTGGGAGTTTTGTGGTTTGAAGTTTCTTTGAGAGTTATTGTTCCTCGTGGCGGCTGCAGGTCATAAATAAAAAGTGCGCTTTGGCTCTGAGAGACATTTCTCCGCAGGCGTTACACTTGTAAAGGTTTCTGACAGTTTGCTAACATGGCCGCTGTGTTTCTGCATGAGTTCCCTGCTCGATGTGACGCTGTCCACGCCTCCTGCTGGAATAAAGAATTCAACACGCTGCAGGACAGATTCAAAACCTTTGTCACAGAGGGAGTGTGTGTGTGTGTGTGTGTGTGTGTGTGTGTGTGTGTGTGTGTGTGTGTGTGTGTGTGTGTGTGTGTGTGTGTGTGTGTGTGTGTGTGTGTGTGTGTGTGTGTGTGTGTGTGTGTGCAGCAGCAGTGGAGGACACACCTCAGAGGACATGTGAAGGTTGAGCTGGTGAATTATTCACATCTCTCTCTGCAGCAGAAACACACGGACCTTCATACTCTTTATTTGGTTCTGTGGAAATGTGAAGCTGACTATTGTTCTACATCGAGCTTTGAATTGTAATATTAATTATTGTATTGATATGAAGCTTATAGTTAAAGTTGACTTGAAAATATTACAGGGTCCTTTATTTTTATTCATTTTTACATGGTATTCTATTTTATTAAATGTTTATAATTTCATTTTATATTTATAGAATTGTATTGTGTTATTTATTTGTAATTATATGTTATTTTACGTTATTAAATGTTAACCTTACTGAGAGTGGAGTATTGACCCACTGCAGTACTCTAGCATCAGTAATACTCTGTTGTGTTTCTGCAGAGCGGACAGTATGAAGACCTGAGAGCCTCTGAACCAGCATCGATCTGTTGTTGCTCAGAGGGCGGTGTGTGTGTGTGTGTGTGTGTGTGTGTGTGTGTGTGTGTGTGTGTGTGTGTGTGTGTGTGTGTGTGTGTGTGTGTGTGTGTGTGTGTCTAAACAGGAAGGGAAAGAGACGGAAACAATTCAACAAAACTCTAAAATCATCAACCATTTATTGAAACAGAACATTAAAAACCCTGACACGACTTAGCATTTCATCACTTCCTGTCCCCTGGTCTGGAGGTCAATGGTTTTCTGGATGTCATATTGAAATAAGGTCTGTGGTTAACACAAGCTGAAGACAAAAAAAATTGTGCTGTCAAAATTATCGCGTTAACGGCGGTAATTAATTTTTTGAATTAATTGCGTTAAAATATTTAACGCATTTAACGCATGTGCAGAATGGCCCGCCCCATACATCCCACCAGTGGCAGCGTCAGGGTATGGCTGGGGTAGGCTACACCCATACCCTGAAATGGCTTAGCCCCACCATGAAAAATGATGTTAAAGTAAGCAAAATAAAGTCCGCCAACTCGCGAGGAGTAAATTGCACAGACAGCAGTCAGATTGATTTCAGAAGCCACTTGTCTGGAAATACCGAAGACTAGAAACGGTTTTGAAAACTTTTGTCACGTAGTGATCGTCTTCTCAATAGAACATCTTTGATAATGTCGGTGTTGTTGCAGGAAGTCCCGACGGAGAATACTTTTGCTGTAGTACAGGGGTGCACATAACTGGTACGCAGGTTATGTGCGTAATCTGAAACTTGTGTCACAAAGCGCATTTGCGTACCGACGTACTTGTGAAGCTTTTCCAGAAGGCGGTTAGATCACCGGACGACAGAGTCGGTCTCCGTGTGCACAGACAGGGCTGCTGTTAACGTCGGTCTGTACAACGGCATTGTGCCAAAACTCTTTCCCCCCCCCCCTTCACTGGAGAACTGCGCTAAAACAGCTGATCACAACGTTCACACTCTGTGGTGACGAAGTACTCCACTAGCCGCCAAAAATGTCCAAATGAGACGACATTAGCCTCCTTTAGCTTAGCGGTGGTGACGTGAAGTCATGTGACCATGCTGTAGTTCCTTTACAGCCCAACATTAGCCACCTTTAGCTTAGCGGTGGTGACGTGAAGTCATGTGACCGTGCTGTAGTTCCTTTATAGCCCAATTTTAGCCACCTTTAGCTTAGCGGTGGTGACGTGAAGTCATGTGACCGTGCTGTAGTTCCTTTATAGCCCAACATTAGCCTCCTCTAGCTTAGCGGTGGTGACGTGAAGTCATGTGACCGTGCTGTAGTTCCTTTATAGCCCAACATTAGCCTCCTCTAGCTTAGCGGTGGTGACGTGAAGTCATGTGACCGTGCTGTAGTTCCTTTATAGCCCAACATTAGCCTCCTCTAGCTTAGCGGTGGAGACGTGAAGTCATGTGACCGTGCTGTAGTTCCTTTATAGCCCAACATTAGCCGCCTTTAGCTTAGCGGTGGTGACGTGAAGTCATGTGACCGTGCTGTAGTTCCTCTATAGCCCAACATTAGCCGCCTTTAGCTTAGCGGTGGAGACGTGAAGTCATGTGACCGTGCTGTAGTTCCTTTATAGCCCAACATTAGCCACCTTTAGCTTAGCGGTGGTGACGTGAAGTCATGTGACCGTGCTGTAGTTCCTTTATAGCCCAACATTAGCCTCCTTTAGCTTAGCGGTGGTGACGTGAAGTCATGTGACCGTGCTGTAGTTAGGGTTATCAGACGTCCCCGTTTTCCGGGGACAGTCCCCATTTGTATTGGCCTGTCCCCGGTTGAAACTGTCCCCGGTTGAAACTGTCCCCGTTTTTTAATATACGTTAAAAACACATAGCAAGGTGAAATCAAACGTTTCATGTCAGGAAACACTGGGCAAACAGACTGCGGTCAAGCCAGCCCCCACTTCGGAAAACACAGTCAAGCCAGCCGGCACGTTGTATTGCGGTGCGCGAATATCCTATGCATTACGGTAGAGGCCTGTAAAAACTGCCTTCAAAATAAAAGCGTTTACTCGGTCAATAACAAATATACCTAAAAAACACACCAAACATATTCATATATACTGGAGCTTAAATTAAGAAATATGTCCTATATAATGTGATCAATAATCATTTAAAACAAACCACGTATAACTCCCACATTATAACTGAGTGAATGTAAAATGTAAGGATACAGTTATGAAGACATATCTGACATTTCCACTGGGTGACTCATTTCAATTGATGTTGACACCATCTCACAACACTCCTAAAATAACATCACTTTCTGAAGCACAATTTAAAATGTATGCTGTTTAAAATCTCAGATTAGATTTATTGTCCATCTATATTTAGATTATTATGTAATGGAAACCGTCCATAATCAAAGAGTCACTTGAAGTCAATCAAAGACTTATTTCACTTCAGGGTGATAGCAGGAGACCCCATCTAGTCCCTCAGAGAGAATCAGGACAATCTGATGTAGAGTTTCAAAATAAAAGACCTGAAGTCTCATATATGAGCTATCGTCCTTCTGTTTGTATCCAACAGTTCAAATGTTCGAATTACATTAAACCAGAATTGTCCCCCTTTTTTCTTTAACAGTGAAGAAAATTAGATATGTTAATGAGATATTGACGGCAAAACTCAAAATGTCCCCGGTTTTAATTTAGAGAATCTGGTCACCTTACTTTACAGCCCAACATTAGCTCTTTAGCTTAGCGGTGGTGACGTGAAGTCATGTGACCGTGCTGTAGTTCCTTTATAGCCCAACATTAGCTCTTTAGCTTAGCGGTGGTGACGTGAAGTCATGTGACCGTGCTGTAGTTCCTTTACAGCCCAACATTAGCTCTTTAGCTTAGCGGTGGTGACGTGAAGTCATGTGACCGTGCTGTAGTTCCTTTATAGCCCAACACTAGCCACCTTTAGCTTAGCGGTGGTGACGTGAAGTCATGTGACCGTGCTGTAGTTCCTTTATAGCCCAACATTAGCTCTTTAGCTTAGCGGTGGTGACGTGAAGTCATGTGACCGTGCTGTAGTTCCTTTATAGCCCAACACTAGCCACCTTTAGCTTAGCGGTGGTGACGTGAAGTCATGTGACCGTGCTGTAGTTCCTTTACAGCCCAACATTAGCTCTTTAGCTTAGCGGTGGTGACGTGAAGTCATGTGACCGTGCTGTAGTTCCTTTATAGCCCAACACTAGCCTCCTTTAGCTTAGCGGTGGTGACGTGAAGTCATGTGACCGTGCTGTAGTTCCTTTATAGCCCAACATTAGCTCTTTAGCTTAGCGGTGGTGACGTGAAGTCATGTGACCGTGCTGTAGTTCCTTTACAGCCCAACATTAGCTCTTTAGCTTAGCGGTGGTGACGTGAAGTCATGTGACCGTGCTGTAGTTCCTTTACAGCCCAACATTAGCTCTTTAGCTTCCTCCTCCTCACATTGTGCCACAGAGCAGCCGTCTCTGCTCCCGATCACCACGGTAACTCAGGGCAGCTCCACGGCAACACAACATCCATCACCTCCTCCTCCTGCTGAACTCTGAGACATCAAGATGTGAAGGAGACGAAGGAGACATTATAGGAGAGGAGGAGGCGAGGAGACACAAGGAAAGGTGAGGAGTGTGCTTCCTTCTCTCTGCAGCTGTGAGGCTTTCATCCTCATTTCATTCATGGATGATTAAAGTCTAACTTCTTCATATTTGTCTCATATTAGAGTCTCGGCTTCATTCGTGAAGTATGACGCTCAGCTTGTTGTGATCGGTTAAATGTTGCTAGCCCCGCCCCCCTCTCATGTGATTGGCTCGTAGCCAGACTGAGAAACTACTGAGTTGATAACCAGCGTCACAGATAACAACAACAATAATTCAT
>JAPTMU010000026.1:2410988-2433488 GCA_028583405.1 Pogonophryne albipinna
TAAAAGAACAGGGGGAAGACCAAGATGCAGCAGTGCAAATGTCTTTCACTGTCATTCCTCCGTGCAAAGCCGTAAAGGAGGTGAGGAGGAGGAGGAAAGAAGCCATCCAAAGTTATCACTCTCAATCTAAAACGAGCTTGTGATAACCTTTGGCATAAAAGCCGGGTTAGGGCTCAAAACAGTTGAGCTGCCATCTCCTTGGATCCGGAGACATGACGGAGCCACCGAGAGAGCAGACCAATCACTCAGAGCCAAGAGCAGAGCTACTTTGGCTGACAAAGAACTTCAGGGGAACCTGATCTAAAGGTTCAAATGGAGCTTTACTCAGTGCGCGTAACACTAAAGCCGAAAACCCATTGAGGCGCCAAAGCGCGTGACCCAGGTCTGAGTCTCTGTGCTCCCCGTAGAAAACGTTTTGTCAGAGGGTGACTACACACCGTGCTGACACCCATCTACGTGGCAAGATGAAATGGCAGCAGCATATGTTTTTACCGTGCTAAAAGCCAATTCCTGTCCAGCAACAGCTGGAGGAACGACAGCACGAGGCAGGGCGCCCCACGGGGTCCAGGATTTTCCCCACACACCAAACGGAACATTGTCCATTTGGCTGTGTAGGATGTGTGTTCAGCAGCTGCGCTGATCGAACACCTCCCTGGTGATCTATGTAGGCCGCCGCTGCTTTGTTATCTGTTCGAACCAACACATGTTGATTGTACAGCAACAGGGCGAAGTGCTGGATTACTTTCCATATAGTAATTCCAGCACGTTTATATGGAGAGACATGTGACCCGGCCACTGTCCCCCCACTGCCTGCGACATGCACGTTCCTCAGCCTGCGAGAGATGCGTCTGTGAACACTGTGGTGTGTGACGTCACTCTGCTCAGGTGCACCCCCACTGACGTGGAGATTTTTCCAGTAGGTTCAATCCAAACCCACGGAAGGAGGAATGTACACCATGCGTCTCCTCTGACGCACGGGGTCGATACGCAGGCAAATAAACCACCTCTGGAGTCTCCTCACTATGAAGGAGACCCAGGGGGATCACCACGTGACCAGCTGATATCATGTCTAACAGCTGCATCACGGAGAGGGCTGTCACCGCCCCGCGGGGTGTGACGCGCCGGAGGAGAGCTGTCCGAGCTGCTTAAAAACCAATAGGTTTTTAAAGACAGCCGGTTTATGCAGCGAGCCATGCTGCCTATAACCGACAGGTCAGGGGCAGCCGGCTTAACCGGTGAGCCTGGCTGCTTATTATTATCCATCTGTCCATCGAACACGTGCGTCGCCACTCTGAGTAATACTCTGAGAGCGCGCGACCTGCTCTGGATGTGCTGTGGTTGTCATGGTGACGAGCCACGTCAGAGCCCTCGCCGCCGTTGCCCGTGAAGCAACCCAAGAGGGGCCCGGTCCGAAAAGGCTGCGAGGGGGCCTCCACACGCTGCATCTCACACCGGCTCTCATCCTGTCTCTGTTTAGGAGAAGGCTCGTAAACTGGACATTGAGGCGCGTTCACGCTCAAACCTGCTGAGGAATGAGCGGAGGTGTGTGCAGTGCTATTCACACAGTGCGTAATAACAGCCCTGGGCTCATTACGACCGTGTGTAGTAGGCACATCTGGGACAGAGGAAAAACCGTGCTGCCTATAACCGACAGGTTAACAGCTGCACTGGAGGAGAGCTGTCACTTTCTCCATTCTCTGCTGTGAGAGTCGCGCTCTCATGCGGGCTGAGTTCAATTCCACTCCCAGTTAAATGTCTGGGAGGGAAGAGGACAGCTCTTCTTCCAGTTGATAATGAAACCCAGGCTTTGACAGATGAGATACGAACTGTATCTTCTGAAAAACCGCCTCCTCCCTGGAGCGAGCCAGCCACAGCCGGTCGTCCAGACAAAATAACCCTCATCCCCATTCTGAGTAGCTGCTCCAACCGTCTCCACCCACTTTGAACAAAGTGTGTGGAGCCAGGAATGAGAAACGCAGGAATTTGCTGTGTTTCGGGATGATGGTTACGTGGAGGACTGCATCCTTCAGGACTATGGATGTGCACCTCCCTGGTGAACACACTCCAGCACCTGTTTGATCGTCAGCATGGGAAAAGGCCATTCCCTTGTTGGACACTGACAGATCGAGGATGGGTCTCATTCCCCCCGCTCCGTCTCCTTCGGGACCAGAAAATAGCGGGAGTAACAACCCCTGATTTTCTTCCCTTTGAGGAACCCCGGGAAAAGGCTTTCTTTAACCAGAGTTCCTGCCGCTCTGCACGGAGCGCGAGACACTGTTCCTGGGATGACAGGACTTCCTGTATCCCGAAGAACTCCGGGGGGGAGAGGCGAACTGCAGAGACTATCCTCTGCCCATCCGCCTGCTCATCCATCTGTCCATCAGACACACTCGCCGCCACCCTGAGTACCATACAGTACTCTGATAGCGCCGGGTGTACATTCTCTGGCTGTGCTGTGGTTGGTGGCAAACCACGCCAGAGCCCTCCACACGCTGCATTTCACACAGGCTCTCAATATGTCGTCGTTTAGGAGAATACTCGTAAACTGCGCGTTCACGCTCAACATCACTAAGGGATGAGCGGAGGTGTGTTCAGTGCTGTCCACACGAGGCGTAATAATGGCCCTCCGTGGGCTCATTACGACCGTGGGTAGGAGGTACGTCTGAGACAGAGGAAAAATCCATGCTGCCTAAACCCAAAAAGTTTACGGTAGACGGATTTGAAATAGCAAGCCCAGCTGTTTTATTAACCGATAAGTTAAAAAAACCCAGCCGGCTTAGGCAGCGAGCCATGCTGCCAAGTAACCAATAGGCTATTGGCAGCTGGCTTAACCGGGGAGCCTTGCTGCATATTATCTTCCATCTGTCCATCTAACCCACGCGCCGTCACTCAAGGCGCGAACCTGCTCTGGATGTGCTGTGGTTGTCATGGTGACGAGCCACGCCAGAGCCCTCCAGACGCTGCATTTCACACAGGCTCTCATTATGTCGCGTTTAGGAGAAGGCTCGTAAACCGGACATTTAAGGTGCGTTCACGCTCAACACCCCTAAGGGATGAGCGGAGGTGTGTGCAGTGCTGTCCACACTGTAATAATGGCACTCGTGGCTCATTACGACCGTGTGTAGGAGGTAGGTTAGGGACAGAGGAAAAAAATCCGAGCTTCCTAAAAACCAATAGGTTTTAAAGACAGCTGGTTATGCAGCGAGCCATGCTGCCTATAACCGACAGGTTAGGGGCAGCCGGCTTACCCGGTGGGACTTGCTGCTTATTATTTTATCAATCTGTCCACGGAATACACACGTCGCCACTCTGAGTAATACTCTGAGAGCGCACGCAAGTTTTGGATGTGCTGTGGTTGTCATGGTGACGAGCCACGTCAGAGCCCTCTCCGCCGTTGCCCGTGAAGCAACCAAGAGGGGCCCGGACCGAAAAGGCTGCGAGGGGCCCTCCACACGCTGCATCTCACACCGGCTCTCATCCTGTCTCTGTTTCGGAGAAGGCTCGTAAACTGGACATTGAGGCGCGTTCACGCTCAAACCTGCTGAGGAATGAGCGGAGGTGTGTGCAGTGCTATTCACACAGTGCGTAATAACAGCCCTAGGCTCATTACGACCGTGTGTAGTAGGCACATCTGGGACAGAGAAAAACCGTGCTGCCTATAACCGACAGGTTAGGAGCATCAGGTTTAACCGTCAAGCCCTGCTGTTTAATAACCTACTGGTTAATTACAGCTGGCTTGTGCCGCGAGCCCCGCTGCCGCGCTAACCAACAGGTTACAGCCGGCTCAAACGGCCCCGCTGTCTGTTAACCGTACAGGTAACAAACAGCTGGCTTATGCACCTCCACACGCTGTATTACACAGCGGCTCTCCTCATATCGCCGTTTAGGAGAAAACTCGTAAAGCGGACATTGAGGTTCACGCTCAAACCTGCTTGAGGAATGTGCGGAGGTGTGTGTGGATGCACATTTGTGACATAGGAAACAAACCCGGGCTGTCTAAGTAACCGTTTTAAAGACAGCTGGTTTGAGCCGTAAGCTTTGCTGCCTAACAACCGACAGGCTGTGAGGCAGCCGCTTATGCAGCTTTATGTCATCCGGAGGAGAGCTCTCCTGAACCGGGGGAACGGGGAGATCTCATTAGGCGGCTGCCTTTCCGATGATCTCCGGGAGTTCCTGGAGAATACCGCCTATCGACGGCAGAGCCGTGATGGCGGATAGAGGGACCCGTTGACCCGTCGTCAGCCCGGCAGCCGAACCTAGGCTCGGCTACCGGGCTGACACCGGGCTGACCCCGGGCCCCCGCCCCGTCTCCCCCGCCGGAGGAGAGGGAGACAGGGCGGGGGAACCACATGGTGATCCGTGAATGGAGGGGAAGGAGTCGCCTGACTGCTGCCCGCCACTCGGATCCAATAAATAAAGGGCTTGGTCCACAGAGTAAAACTCCTGGACCAGCCAATCATCCTCGGCCGCAGCAGCGAGAGTGTCCGCTCTCCACTGCCTGTGGGAGACGGACACAATGAGTGCACGACACCTGGGGAGTGAGAGCCGCGTTTGCGTGCTCTAATCCCCGGCAAAACTCACACCGTGAGCTCCGGTCGTAACTCATATGTCGGGTTGACACTGGGCCCCCACCCTGTTTCCCCCGTCCGGAGGAGAGGGAGGATGGGCCCAGGGGAACCAGGAATGCTTGCTCTTTTAGTAAGTAGCTCTTAAAAGAACTTGTTTTGCCTGTCAATGCTTCTGCAACGGAGTGCTGAAGAAAAGTAGGAGTGGATTGTAGGGCCTACTTCCTATTTATACGGAAGTGAGCCCGGAGGTGGGGCCCACGTCATAGGTGGGCGTGGAATAAGTCTGTCAGTGCTGCACACGTGCAGTGGGATTAACCCAATAGCGATAGCCTTAGAGGGCGAAGCCTTATACGATATAGAACACACACACACACACACACACACACACACTACTAAAATATATAAAATAATCAAAGTAGGGAGGAGGAGGCCGTGAGATGAATGTTAAATTTACATTTCCCTGCGGGCTGATGCTGTAGACAGGAAATACATATTTATGTGGACGCAGCACCCCACACACACACACACACACACACACACACACACACACACACACACACACACTACAGTTTGACAGTAAACACTGTGACTGAGAGCTGTAACTAACCAGTGCTTTTCTATAATAAAAGGTAAACAACGACCATCATAAAGTACCAGAGCCTGGTTAGCTGGCCGGCTCTGCTGTGATTGGTCAACCACTTAGAGATGACCCGCCCCTTAGCGTACAATGTGTTGGAGCGCTAGCCAATAGGAGCGTGAGTCTCTTTACCAATGTCAGAAAGTTTTCTTGGTCCCTATTTATATTTTGAGCTTCTATTACATAGCTGTGTGTTGTGTGTGTGTGTGTGTGTGTGTGTTGTGTTATTTAATCTGAAGCTCAAAGGACTATCGATCGAGCCAATTAGGAAACTTATTGAGGTAACACACACACACACACACACACTCGAGCTGGTCCTCAGTGTTGCTAGGCAACCTGCTAACTCTCAGATCTGCAGCCTCTCTTCAGATGGTGTTTACGTCGTGTCTTCTCTTCATTCATCTGCTAACGAGCTGCAGATGCTAACGAGCAGCTGTCGGAGCTCTCCAGGAATATAAAGAATTCCATGAGAGCAGAATTGAATTGAGAGGTGGAGGAAACTAAAGTCAAATACACACTGCTCCAAGTCAAAGTCCTGCAGTGAAGAGGTAAAGGAGCCCTGCTCTGCTCCCTGTGGTGCTCCGTCTCCTGCAGCGTGGATCCATCCTTTACTTCCCGAACATGGTGACATCACTACGTTACAATCGAGCTCCTACACAGGAAAACAATGTGGTGTGTGTGTGTTTAGGAATGGCAGGTCATCCCAGAGGAATTATACATGACCTATTTCTATAGCCATGTTCATCTGCTGCAGTCACACACACACACACCACACACACACACACACACCACACACACACACACACACACACACACACACACACACACACACACACACACACACACACACACACACACACACACACACGACTCCATGCAGAAAGCCTCACATGGTCGTCATGGTGACCCAGCGCCTGTCACCTTGTGAAAGTGGCGTAGAGGATGAACGTGCAATAAAAGTGAGATGAAAAAATAAAATTGATATACAAATATAATTTAACCGCTTTCAACTTCTTTCTGTATTTATTTGCACAGTCTGCGATGATGATGATGATGATGATGATGATGATGATGATGATGATGATGATGATGATGATGAATATTTCTAAAAGATTTGAAGCATTAGAATAAATACAAAACCACTCTATAATATACAAACTCCATTGGCATGAATATAACAAGGACAATTTTGCAAAAACAATTGTGAAAGATGTTAGAAAGTCTCCCTGGTCCCCGGCTTGAGCTTCAGCCTCAGGATCCATGTATCTGTGATCTCAGGATCCATGTATCTGTGATCCTCAGGATCCATGTATCTGTGATCCTGAGGATCCATGTATCTGTGATCCTCAGGATCACAGATACATCGGATCCTCAGGATACATGTATCTGTGATCCTCAGGATCCATGTATCTGTGATCCTGAGGATCCATGTATCTGTGATCCTCAGGATCCGTGTATCTGTGATCCTCAGGATCCGTGTATCTGTGATCCTCAGGATCCATGTATCTGTGATCCTCAGGATCCATGTATCTGTGATCCTGAGGATCCGTGTATCTGTGATCCTCAGGATCCGTGTATCTGTGATCCTCAGGATCCGTGTATCTGTGATCCTCAGGATCCATGTATCTGTGATCCTCAGGATCCATGTATCTGTGATCCTGAGGATCCATGTATCTGTGATCCTCAGGATCCATGTATCTGTGATCCTCAGGATCCATGTATCTGTGATCCTCAGGATCCATGTATCTGTGATCCTCTCCCAGAATGGAAGGAGTCATCACATACAGAGACTAGTTCCTGAACAGTGTCCTTCACATGCTGATATCCAAGAGAGGGAGTTACACAGTCACTAGATGGAGGAATAGAAAGCAGTATTTCAATGTTTACTTCAGATTAGCTCCACGTCAGAAATGAGCATGCTTGATGTCTCTCTCCATAGAGGCTGAACCATCATGTTTAATCACATAGCTATCATCTGCCTCAAACAGTCCTGATGCTCTTCTAGGTAATCACACATCCTGTCATGTTCACAGCTACAGTTGGGATACCTTTGTTAGCATGCTACTCTCATTGTTGGAGGAGGACACTCAGGATTTAATACGGTTTAATTTGATAAGATCAAGAAAGTGTCAAACGGCTGTTGCTCCAGTGGATGCACATGTTGGTGCAAAGAGTCAAAGATGATCTGCAGTGACGTCTAACCGCTTGTGTTTAGCATCCTAATGGAGGAGCGGACAGTGAAGCTGCTGAACCTTCAGGGACCCAGATACTAAAGTCCTGCTTCCTCTTTGTTAACGCTCCACAGAGCAGAGAGACTGCAGAGAGGAAGACGTCCAGTTAACCCTTTGTTATCCTCTCTGAACGCCTGCAGCTGCTACACAACTCCATCCAGACAGATTTCATAATGATAATAGATGCAGAGTCAGGTCTTACTGACACAGCTGAGAGAAAATACTACCAAATAACATCGTAGAAAACAACTTTAAAACACTATTAGACGTGGATATAAAGACAATTATGTGACAGATGTGGAGAATTCATTAAAATCCTTCAAACACTGAGGGGCCCTGTGAGAGGAGCTCGGGGACAGATGCATTCTGGGAGCTGTAGTCTGGTGTGAGATGTGTCTGCAGGAGACAGAAGCTGTCAGAGAGCTTTCATCAGAGAGAAGCATTGGAGCAGGAGACGCTCCAGCAGCCATTACTGTCTCACACACACACACACACACACACACACACACACACACACACACACACACACACACACACACACACACACACAAAGCCATTACTATCACACACACGTCAGATAGAGTGAACATTCAGACTGGATTCAACAAAAGAAGGCAGATCAGGGTTCATATAAGTCAGACCATCACATGACTTCACGTCACCACCGCTAAGCTAAAGGAGGCTAATGTTGGGCTATAAAGGAACTACAGCACGGTCACATGACTTCACGTCACCACCGCTAAGCTAAAGGAGGCTAATGTTGGGCTATAAAGGAACTACAGCACGGTCACATGACTTCACGTCACCACCGCTAAGCTAAAGGAGGCTAATGTTGGCCTATAAAGGAACTACAGCACGGTCACATGACTTCACGGTCACCACCGCTAAGCTAAAGGAGGCTAATGTTGGGCTATAAAGGAACTTACAGCACGGTCACATGACCTTCACGTCACCACCGCTAAGCTAAGGAGGCTAATGTTGGCCTGTAAAGGAACTACCGCACGGTCACATGACTTCACGTCACCACCGCTAAGCTAAAGGAGGCTAATGTTGGCCTATAAAGGAACTACAGCACGGTCACATGACTTCACGTCACCACCGCTAAGCTAAAGGAGGCTAATGTTGCCTATAAAGGAACTACAGCACGGTCACATGACTTCACGGTCACCACCGCTAAGCTAAAGGAGGCTAATGTTGGGCTATAAAGGAACTACAGCACGGTCACATGACTTCACGTCACCACCGCTAAGCCTAAAGGAGGCTAGTGTTGGCTATAAAGGAACTACAGCACGGTCACATGACTTCACCTCACCACCGCTAAGCTAAAGGAGGCTAATGTTGGCCTATAAAGGAACTACAGCACGGTCACATGACTTCACGTCACCACCGCCTAAGCTAAAGGAGGCTAAGTGTTGGCTATAAAGGAACTACAGCACGGTCAACATGACTTCACGGTCACCACCGCTAAGCTAAAGGAGGCTAATGTTGGCCTATAAAGGAACTACAGCACGGTCACATGACTTCACGTCACCACCGCTAAGCTAAGGAGGCTAATGTTGGGCTATAAAGAACTACCAGCACGGTCACATGACTTCACGTCACCACCGCTAAGCTAAAGGAGGCTAATGTTGGCCTAGTAAAGGAACTACAGCACGAGTCACATGACTTCACGTCACCACCGCTAAGCTAAAGGAGGCTAATGTGGCCTATAAAGGAACTACAGCACGGTCACATGACTTTCACGTCCCCACCGCTAAGCTAAAGGAGGCTAATGTTGGCTATAAGGAACTACAGCACGGTCACATGACTTCACGTCACCACCGCCTAAGCTAAAGGAGGCTAATGTTGGGCTATAAAGGAACTACAGCACGGTCACATGACTTCACGTCACCACCGCTAAGCTAAAGGAGGCTAATGTTGGGCATAAAGGAACTACAGCACGGTCACATGACTTCACGTCACCACCGCTAAGCTAAGGAGGCTAATGTTGGCTATAAAGGAACTACAGCACGGTCACATGACTTCACGTCACCACCGCTAAGCTAAAGGAGGCTAATGTTGGCTATAAAGGAACTACAGCACGGTCACATGACTTCACGTCACCACCGCTAAGCTAAAGGAGGCTAATGTTGGCCTATAAAGGAACTACAGCACGGTCACATGACTTCACGTCACCACCGCTAAGCTAAAGGAGGCTAATGTTGGCCTATAAAGGAACTACAGCACGGTCACATGACTTCACGTCACCACCGCTAAAGCTAAAGGAGGCTAATGTTGGGCCTATAAAGGAACTACAGCACGGTCACATGACTTCACGTCACCACCGCCTAAGCTAAAGGAGGCTAATGTTGGCCTATAAAGGAACTACAGCACGGTCACATGACTTCACGTCACCACCGCCTAAGCTAAAGGAGGCTAATGTTGGGCTATAAAGGAAATACAGCACGGTCACATGACTTCACGTCACCACCGCTAAGCTAAAGGAGGCTAGTGTTGGGCTATAAAGGAACTACAGCACGGTCACATGACTTCACCTCACCACCGCTAAGCTAAAGGAGGCTAATGTTGGGCCTATAAAGGAACTACAGCACGGTCACATGACTTCACGTCACCACCGCTAAGCTAAGGAGGGCTAGTGTTGGGCTATAAAGGAACTACAGCACGGTCACATGACTTCACGTCACCACCGCTAAGCTAAAGGTAGGCTAATGTTGGCCTATAAAGGAACTACAGCACGGTCACATGACTTCACGTCACCACCGCTAAGCTAAAGGAGGCTAATGTTGGCCTATAAAGGAACTACAGCACGGTCACATGACTTCACGTCACCACCGCTAAAGCTAAAGGAGGCTACTGTTGGGCTATAAGGAACTACAGCACAGGTCACATGACTTCACGTCACCACCGCTAAGCTAAAGGAGGCTAATGTTGGGCTATAAAGGAACTACAGCACGGTCACATGACTTCACGTCACCACCGCTAAGCTAAAGGAGGCTAATGTTGGGCTATTAAAGGAACTACAGCACGGTCACTTGACTTCACGTCACCACCGCTAAGCTAAAGGTAGGCTAATGTTGGGCTATAAAGGAACTACAGCACGGTCACATGACTTCACGTCACCACCGCTAAGCTAAAGGAGGCTAATGTTGGGCTATAAAGGAACTACAGCACGGTCACATTGACTTCACGTCACCACCGCCTAAGCTAAAGGAGGGTAATGTTGGGCTATAAAGGAAACTACAGCACGGTCACATGACTTTCACTCACCACCGCTAAGCCTAAAGGAGGCTAATGTTGGGCTATAAAGGAACTACAGCACGGTCACATTGACTTCACGTCACCACCGCTAAGCTAAAGGAGGGTAAGTTGGGCTATAAAGGAAACTACAGCACGGTCACATGACTTCACGTCACCACCGCTAAGCTAAAGGATGGCTAATGTTGGGCTATAAAGGAACTACAGCACGGTCACATGACTTCACGTCACCACCGCTAAGCTAAAGGAGGCTAATGTTGGGCTATAAAGGAACTACAGCACGGTCACATGACTTCACGTCACCACCGCTAAGCTAAAGGAGGCTAATGTTGGGCTATGAAGGAACTACAGCACGGTCACATGACTTCACGTCACCACCGCTAAGCTAAAGGTGGCTAATGTTGGGCTATAAAAGGAACTACAGCACGGTCACATGACTTCACATCACCACCGCTAAGCTAAAGGAGGCTAAAGTTGGGCTATAAAGGAACTACAGCACGAGTCACATGACTTCACGTCACCACCGCTAAGCTAAAGGAGGCTAATGTTGGGCTATAAAGGAACTACAGCACGGTCACATGACTTCACGTCACCACCGCTAAGCTAAAGGAGGCTAATGTTGGGCTATAAAGGAACTACAGCACGGTCACTTGACTTCACGTCACCACCGCTAAGCTAAAGGAGGGTAATGTGGGCTATAAAGGAACTACAGCACGGTCACATGACTTCACGTCACCACCGCTAAGCTAAAGGAGGCTAATGTTGGGCTATAAAGGAACTACAGGCACGGTCAATTGACTTCACGTCACCACCGCTAAGCTAAAGGAGGCTAATGTTGGGCTATAAAGGAACTACAGCACGGTCACATGACTTCACATCACCACCGCTAAGCTAAAGGAGGCTAATGTTGGGCTATGAAGGAACTACAGCACGGTCACATGACTTCACGTCACCACCGCTAAGCTAAAGGAGGCTAATGTTGGGCTATAAGGAACTACAGCACGGTCACATGACTTCACCGTCACCACCGCTAAGCTAAAGGAGGCTAATGTGGGCTATAAAGGAACTACAGCACGGTCACATGACTTCACGTCACCACCGCTAAGCTAAAGGAGGCTAAATGTTGGGCTATAAAGGAACTACAGCACGTCACATGACTTCACGTCACCACCGCTAAGCTAAAGGAGGCTAAAGTTGGGCCTATAAGGAACTACAGCACGGTCACATGACTTCACGTCACCACGCTAAGCTAAAGGAGGCTAATGTTGGCCTATAAAGGAACTACAGCACGGTCACATGACTTCACGTCACCACCGCTAAGCTAAAGGAGGCTAAATGTTGCCTATAAAGGAACTCAGCACCGGTCACATGACTTCACGTCACCACCGCCTAAGCTAAAGGAGGCTAATGTTGGGCTATAAAGGAAACTACAGCACGGTCACATGACTTCACGTCACCACCGCTAAGCTAAAGGAGGCTAAGTGTTGGGCTATAAAGGAACTACAGCACGGTCACATGACTTCACCTCACCACCGCCTAAGCTAAAGAGGCTAATGTTGGCACTATAAAGGAACTACAGCACGGTCACATGACTTCACGTCACCACCGCTAAGCTAAAGGAGGCTAGTGTTGGGCTATAAAGGAAACTACAGCACGGTTCCACATGACTTCACGTCAACACGCTAAGCTAAAGGAGGCTATGTTGGCCTATAAAGGAACTACAGCACGGTCACATGACTTCACGTCACCACCGCTAAGCTAAAGGAGGCTAATGTTGGCCTATAAAGGAACTACAGCACGGTCACATGACTTCACGTCACCACCGCAAGCTAAAGGAGGCTAATGTTGGCCTATAAAGGAACTACAGCACGGTCACATGACTTCACGTCACCACCGCTAAGCTAAAGGAGGCTAATGTTGGCCTATAAAGGAACTACAGCACGGTCACATGACTTCACGTCACCACCGCCTAAGCTAAAGGAGGCTAATGTTGGGCCTATAAAGGAACTACAGCACGGTCACTTGACTTCACGTCACCACCGCTAAGCTAAAGGAGGCTAATGTTGGACTATGAAGGAACTACAGCACGGTCACATGACTTCACATCACCACCGCTAAGCTAAAGGTGGCTAATGTTGGGCCTATAAAGGAACTACAGCACGGTCACATGACTTCACGTCACCACCGCCTAAGCTAAAGGAGGCTAATGTTGGGCTATAAGGAACTACAGCACGGTCACTTGACTTCACGTCACCACCGCTAAGCTAAAGGAGGCTAATGTTGGGCTATAAAAGGAACTACAGCACGGTCCACTTGACTTCACGTCACCACCGCTAAGCTAAAGGAGGGTAATGTTGGGCTATAAAGGAACTACAGCACGGTCACATGACTTCACATCACCACCGCTAAGCTAAAGGTTGGCTAATGTTGGGCTATAAAGGAACTACAGCACGGTCACATGACTTCACGTCACCACCGCTAAAACTAAAGGAGGCTAATGTTGGGCTATAAAGGAACTACACGCACGGTCACTTGACTTCACGTCACCACCGCTAAGCTAAGGTGGCTAATGTTGGGCTATAAAAGGAACTACAGCACGGTCACATGACTTCACGTCACCACCGCTAAACTAAAGGAGGCTAATGTTGGGCTATAAAGGAACTACCGCACGGTCACATGACTTCACGTCACCACCGCTAAACTAAAGGAGGCTAATGTTGGGCTATAAAGGAACTACAGCACGGTCACATGACTTCACGTCACCACCGCTAAAACTAAAGGAGGCTAATGTTGGGCTATAAAGGAACTCCAGCACGGTCACATGACTTCACGTCACCACCGCTAAACTAAAGGAGGCTAATGTTGGGCTATAAAGGAACTACAGCACGGTCACATGACTTCACATCACCACCGCTAAGCTAAAGGTGGCTAATGTTGGGCTATAAAGGAACTACAGCACGGTCACATGACTTCACGTCACCACCGCTAAACTAAAGGAGGCTAATGTTGGGCCTATAAAGGAACTACAGCACGGTCACATGACTTCACGTCACCACCGCTAAACTAAAGGAGGCTAATGTTGGGCTATAAAGGAACTACAGCACGGTCACATGACTTCACGTCACCACCGCTAAGCTAAAGGAGGCTAATGTTGGGCTATAAAGGAACTACAGCACGGTCACTTGACTTCACGTCACCACCGCTAAGCTAAAGGAGGGTAATGTTGGGCTATAAAGGAACTACAGCACGGTCACATGACTTCACATCACCACCGCTAAGCTAAAGGTGGCTAATGTTGGGCTATAAAGGAACTACAGCACGGTCACATGACTTCACGTCACCACCGCTAAGCTAAAGGAGGCTAATGTTGGGCTATAAAGGAACTACAGCACGGTCACATGACTTCACGTCACCACCGCTAAGCTAAAGGAGGCTAATGTTGGGCTATGAAGGAACTACAGCACGGTCACATGACTTCACGTCACCACCGCTAAGCTAAAGGTGGCTAATGTTGGGCTATAAAGGAACTACAGCACGGTCACATGACTTCACATCACCACCGCTAAGCTAAAGGAGGCTAATGTTGGCTATAAAGGAACTACAGCACAGTCACATGACTTCACGTCACCACCGCTAAGCTAAAGGAGGCTAATGTTGGGCTATAAAGGAACTACAGCACGGTCACATGACTTCACGTCACCACCGCTAAGCTAAAGGAGGCTAATGTTGGGCTATAAAGGAACTACAGCACGGTCACTTGACTTCACGTCACCACCGCTAAGCTAAAGGAGGGTAATGTTGGGCTATAAAGGAACTACAGCACGGTCACATGACTTCACGTCACCACCGCTAAACTAAAGGAGGCTAATGTTGGGCTATAAAGGAACTACAGCACGGTCACTTGACTTCACGTCACCACCGCTAAGCTAAAGGTGGCTAATGTTGGGCTATAAAGGAACTACAGCACGGTCACATGACTTCACGTCACCACCGCTAAGCTAAAGGTGGCTAATGTTGGGCTATAAAGGAACTACAGCACGGTCACATGACTTCACGTCACCACCGCTAAACTAAAGGAGGCTAATGTTGGGCTATAAAGGAACTACAGCACGGTCACTTGACTTCACGTCACCACCGCTAAGCTAAAGGAGGGTAATGTTGGGCTATAAAGGAACTACAGCACGGTCACATGACTTCACATCACCACCGCTAAGCTAAAGGTGGCTAATGTTGGGCTATAAAGGAACTACAGCACGGTCACATTGACTTCACGTCACCACCGCTAAGCTAAAGGAGGCTAATGTTGGGCTATAAAGGAACTACAGCACGGTCACATGACTTCACGTCACCACCGCTAAGCTAAAGGAGGCTAATGTTGGGCTATGAAAGGAACTACAGCACGGTCACATGACTTCACCTCACCACCGCTAAGCTAAAGGTGGCTAATGTTGGGCTATAAAGGAACTACAGCACGGTCACATGACTTCACATCACCACCGCTAAGCTAAAGGAGGCTAAAGTTGGGCTATAAAGGAACTACAGCACAGGTCACATGACTTCACGTCACCACCGCTAAGCTAAGGAGGCTAATGTTGGGCTATAAAGGAACTACAGCACGGTCACATGACTTCACGTCACCACCGCTAAGCTAAAGGAGGGCTAATGTTGGGCTATAAAGGAACTACAGCACGGTCACATGACTTCACAGTCACCACCGCTAAGCTAAAGGTGGCTAATGTTGGGCTATAAAGGAACTACAGCACGGTCACATGACTTCACGTCACCACCGCTAAGCTAAAGGAGGCTAATGTTGGGCTATAAAGGAACTACAGCACGGTCACATGACTTCACGTCACCACCGCTAAGCTAAAGGAGGCTAATGTTGGGCTATGAAGGAACTACAGCACGGTCACATGACTTCACCTCACCACCGCTAAGCTAAAGGTAGGCTAATGTTGGGCTATAAAGGAACTACAGCACGGTCACATGACTTCACATCACCACCGCTAAGCTAAAGGAGGCTAATGTTGGGCTATAAAGGAACTACAGCACAGTCACATGACTTCACGTCACCACCGCTAAGCTAAAGGAGGCTAAATGTTGGGCTATAAAGGAACTACAGCACGGTCACATGACTTCACGTCACCACCTGCTAAGCTAAAGGAGGCTAAATGTTGGGCTATAAAGGAACTACAGCACGGTCACATGACTTCACGTCACCACCGCTAAGCTAAAGGAGGCTAAGTTGGGCTATAAAGGAACTACAGCACGGTCACATGACTTCACGTCACCACCGCTAAACTAAAGGAGGCTAATGTTGGGCTATAAAGGAACTACAGCACGGTCACTTGACTTCACGTCACCACCGCTAAGCTAAAGGAGGGCTAATGTTGGGCTATAAAGGAACTACAGCACGGTCACATGACTTCACATCACCACCGCTAAGCTAAAGGATGGCTAATGTTGGGCTATAAAGGAACTACAGCACGGTCACATGACTTCACGTCACCACCGCTAAGCTAAAGGTGGCTAATGTTGGGCTATAAAGGAACTACAGCACGGTCACATGACTTCACGTCACCACCGCTAAGCTAAAGGAGGCTAATGTTGGGCTATAAAGGAACTACAGCACGGTCACATGACTTCACGTCACCACCGCTAAGCTAAAGGAGGGCTAATGTTGGGCTATAAAGGAACTACAGCACGGTCACATGACTTCACATCACCACCGCTAAGCTAAAGGTAGGCTAATGTTGGGCTATAAAGGAACTACAGCACGGTCACATGACTTCACGTCACCACCGCTAAGCTAAAGGAGGCTAATGTTGGGCTATAAAGGAACTACAGCACGGTCACATGACTTCACGTCACCACCGCTAAGCTAAAGGAGGCTAATGTTGGGCTATAAAGGAACTACAGCACGGTCACATGACTTCACGTCACCACCGCTAAGCTAAAGGTAGGCTAATGTTGGGCTATAAAGGAACTACAGCACGGTCACATGACTTCACCGTCACCACCGCTAAGCTAAAGGAGGCTAATGTTGGGCTATAAAGGAACTACAGCACGGTCACATGACTTCACGTCACCACCGCTAAGCTAAAGGAGGCTAAATGTTGGGCTATAAAGGAACTACAGCACGGTCACATGACTTCACGTCACCACCGCTAAGCTAAAGGAGGCTAATGTTGGGCTATAAAGGAACTACAGCACGGTCACATGACTTCACGTCACCACCGCTAAGCTAAAGGAGGCTAAAGTTGGGCTATAAAGGAACTACAGCACGGTCACATGACTTCACGTCACCACCGCTAAGCTAAAGGAGGCTAAAGTTGGGCTATAAAGGAACTACAGCACGGTCACATGACTTCACGTCACCACCGCTAAGCTAAAGGAGGCTAATGTTGGGCCTATAAAGGAACTACAGCACGGTCACATGACTTCACGTCACCACCGCTAAGCTAAAGGAGGCTAATGTTGGCCTATAAAGGAACTACAGCACGGTCACATGACTTCACGTCACCACCGCTAAGCTAAAGGAGGCTAATGTTGGGCTATAAAGGAACTACAGCACGGTCACATGACTTCACGTCACCACCTGCTAAGCTAAAGGAGGCTAAGTGTTGGGCTATAAAGGAACTACAGCACGGTCACATGACTTCACGTCACCACCGCTAAGCTAAAGGAGGCTAATGTTGGGCCTATAAAGGAACTACAGCACGGTCACATGACTTCACGTCACCACCGCTAAGCTAAAGGAGGCTAATGTTGGGCTATAAAGGAACTACAGCACGGTCACATGACTTCACGTCACCACCGCTAAGCTAAAGGAGGCTAATGTTGGGCTATAAAGGAACTACAGCACGGTCACATGACTTCACGTCACCACCGCTAAGCTAAAGGAGGCTAATGTTGGCCTATAAAGGAACTACAGCACGGTCACATGACTTCACGTCACCACCGCTAAGCTAAAGGAGGCTAATGTTGGCCTATAAAGGAACTACAGCACGGTCACATGACTTCACGTCACCACCGCTAAAGCTAAAGGAGGCTAATGTTGGCCTATAAAGGAACTACAGCACGGTCACATGACTTCACGTCACCACCGCTAAGCTAAAGGAGGCTAATGTTGGCCTATAAAGGAACTACAGCACGGTCACATGACTTCACGTCACCACCGCTAAGCTAAAGGTAGGCTAATGTTGGGCTATAAAGGAACTACAGCACGGTCACATGACTTCACGTCACCACCGCTAAGCTAAAGGAGGCTAATGTTGGGCTATAAAGGAACTACAGCACGGTCACATGACTTCACGTCACCACCGCTAAGCTAAAGGAGGCTAATGTTGGGCTATAAAGGAACTACAGCACGGTCACATGACTTCACATCACCACCGCTAAGCTAAAGGAGGCTAATGTTGGGCTATAAAGGAACTACAGCACGGTCACATGACTTCACGTCACCACCGCTAAGCTAAAGGAGGCTAATGTTGGGCTATAAAGGAACTACAGCACGGTCACATGACTTCACGTCACCACCGCTAAGCTAAAGGAGGCTAATGTTGGGCTATAAGGAACTACAGCACGGTCACATGACTTCACGTCACCACCGCTAAGCTAAAGGAGGCTAATGTTGGGCTATAAAGGAACTACAGCACGGTCACATGACTTCACGTCACCACCGCTAAGCTAAAGGAGGCTAATGTTGGGCTATAAAGGAACTACAGCACAGTCACATGACTTCACGTCACCACCGCTAAGCTAAAGGAGGCTAAAGTTGGGCTATAAAGGAACTACAGCACGGTCACATGACTTCACGTCACCACCGCTAAGCTAAAGGAGGCTAATGTTGGGCTATAAAGGAACTACAGCACGGTCACTTGACTTCACGTCACCACCGCTAAGCTAAAGGAGGGTAATGTTGGGCTATAAAGGAACTACAGCACGGTCACATGACTTCACGTCACCACCGCTAAACTAAAGGAGGCTAATGTTTGGGCTATAAAGGAACTACAGCACGGTCACTTGACTTCACGTCACCACCGCTAAGCTAAAGGAGGGTAATGTTGGGCTATAAAGGAACTACAGCACGGTCACATGACTTCACATCACCACCGCTAAGCTAAAGGTGGCTAATGTTGGGCTATAAAGGAACTACAGCACGGTCACATGACTTCACGTCACCACCGCTAAGCTAAAGGTGGCTAATGTTGGGCTATAAAGGAACTACAGCACGGTCACATGACTTCACGTCACCACCGCTAAGCTAAGGGAGGGTAATGTTGGGCTATAAAGGAACTACAGCACGGTCACTTGACTTCACGTCACCACCGCTAAGCTAAAGGAGGGTAATGTTGGGCTATAAAGGAACTACAGCACGGTCACATGACTTCACATCACCACCGCTAAGCTAAAGGTGGCTAATGTTGGGCTATAAAGGAACTACAGCACGGTCACATGACTTCACGTCACCACCGCTAAGCTAAAGGTGGCTAATGTTGGGCTATAAAGGAACTACAGCACGGTCACATGACTTCACGTCACCACCGCTAAGCTAAGGGAGGCTAATGTTGGGCTATAAAGGAACTACAGCACGGTCACTTGACTTCACGTCACCACCGCTAAGCTAAAGGAGGGTAATGTTGGGCTATAAAGGAACTACAGCACGGTCACATGACTTCACATCACCACCGCTAAGCTAAAGGTGGCTAATGTTGGGCTATAAAGGAACTACAGCACGGTCACATGACTTCACGTCACCACCGCTAAGCTAAAGGAGGCTAATGTTGGGCTATAAAGGAACTACAGCACGGTCACATGACTTCACGTCACCACCGCTAAGCTAAAGGAGGCTAATGTTGGGCTATGAAGGAACTACAGCACGGTCACATGACTTCACCTCACCACCGCTAAGCTAAAGGTGGCTAATGTTGGGCTATAAAGGAACTACAGCACGGTCACATGACTTCACATCACCACCGCTAAGCTAAAGGAGGCTAAAGTTGGGCTATAAAGGAACTACAGCACAGTCACATGACTTCACGTCACCACCGCTAAGCTAAAGGAGGCTAAAGTTGGGCTATAAAGGAACTACAGCACGGTCACATGACTTCACGTCACCACTGCTAAGCTAAAGGAGGCTAATGTTGGGCTATAAAGGAACTACAGCACGGTCACATGACTTCACGTCACCACCGCTAAGCTAAAGGAGGCTAATGTTGGGCTATAAAGGAACTACAGCACGGTCACATGACTTCACGTCACCACCGCAAAGCTAAAGGAGGCTAATGTTGGGCTATGAAGGAACTACAGCACGGTCACATGACTTCACCTCACCACCGCTAAGCTAAAGGTGGCTAATGTTGGGCTATAAAGGAACTACAGCACGGTCACATGACTTCACATCACCACCGCTAAGCTAAAGGAGGCTAAAGTTGGGCTATAAAGGAACTACAGCACAGTCACATGACTTCACGTCACCACCGCTAAGCTAAAGGAGGCTAAAGTTGGGCTATAAAGGAACTACAGCACGGTCACATGACTTCACGTCACCACTGCTAAGCTAAAGGAGGCTAAAGTTGGGCTATAAAGGAACTACAGCACGGTCACATGACTTCACGTCACCACCGCTAAGCTAAAGGAGGCTAAAGTTGGGCTATAAAGGAACTACAGCACGGTCACATGACTTCACGTCACCACCACTTTTAGACACTTGTTAGCAACCTCTGTTTTTAAATCTTAAATGTACTGATGTATTTCATGTCGTAGGACAAACCGTTAAAATCTCTTGAGCTTGTCTTAACCACAGACCTTATTTCAGGCTAACAACCAAAAACACATTCAGAAAACTATTGAGCTCCAGTCAAGGGGACAGGAAGTGATGAAATGCTGACTCATATTAGGGTTGAGGACTCATCCCTGCAGCTCTCTGTATTAAAGCCACATTAGAAACTCTGCACTGGAGAAATAAATGTGTTTGTTCTCCAGTGCAGAGTTTCCACAATGAATCTCTCACAGATACACATCATGTCAGACACTCAACACTTAGCCTACACTTAACCCTGCAGAGTGTGTGTGTGTTGTGTGTGTGTGTGTGTGTGTGTGATGAGTAGGGGAGGCTGTGGGAAACAGAAGTCATGTCATCCTTCTTCAGCCGGCCTAATGGGAAGAGCAAGAGCCTGCTGCTTATCTACACACACACACACACACACACACACACACACACACACACACACACACACACACACACACACACACACACACACACACACACACACACACACACACACACACACACACACACACACACACACACACACACACACACACACACACACACACACACACACACACACACACACACACACACACACACACACACACACACACACAGCTGCTGCCTTTACTTCCTGCAGCTTTTTGTGTTTCTCGTTTATTTGTTAAAAAGGTAAATAAATACATTTTAATCCCAAATATTAAGTGTGTTAAAGATTTGTAATATGTATTATTTTGATGTAAAACAAATGCATGTATTTAGTTTCCTCTACTTTAGTGTATTCTAACTTATTCTGTATATGTTATATTGCTTAAACACTATATAGATATTCAGTATATCTCTTCATTGTGTGTTTATATTTACTGTTTATGTTTTATATATATATGTAAATAAACCTAAATGTAGAAAATATTCATTGATTTATTTGTAATATTCTTTATATTCATTGCTTTGACAGATGAAATCCAAATGATATGCTTGTCCTCTAGTACACGTGTTTAACTCAGATACATTTCTTCATGCCTTCTCTGGACATGATGAGGATCAGCATCTCCTTATTGGACCTGGTGTGTAACTCACGATCGTTGCCATGTCAACGCAGCAACACAATCTAAGTGAAGTCCATCTCATCTCAGGAGGAAACGCATGCAGGTCAGAAAGACGTCATCAAGTCTGGATGCATTTTATGAATGAATTCACTTCAGCTGCTGCTCAGAGAGATCTGGGGGGTGCACTACGAAGCCGGATGTTCTCTTAGCGGCTAACTTCAGGTTAACTCCGTCTTTCCGGTCCTACGAAGCTGGTTCTCTTCTTAGCGGCTAGATCTCCATGGTAACTGATGCTGAGCAGCTAACCTGCTCCGGAGCAGGTTAGGTTGCAGGCTAAGAGCTCAACTCAGTGAGAGCACCGCCTGCTGACCAATCAGAGCTCAGTGTGCGGAGTTTAAAGCGATCAAGTCATATTACAGGAGAAAGGAAATACAGAAAAGCTGCCGTTGCAGGAAAGACGGCCGGCAACAATCACCGACTGTGTGAACGTGAACATGAATAGAATATCACCTCCATCTTCAGAGCAATCTGACTATTATAACATTAGCGTTAAGAAAGCTTACTGAAATATCTGCCACAACATCAGTAACCGGATCAGAGTAACATTAAGTACAGTCCGCGGCATATCACTTCATAATGTATCATATATCTCCTTATCTGAGTCAGCTGAGCCGTATCTGGCCGTGCAACACTCACAGAGTCACAGACTGGATGCAGAAGGATTATTTTAAGCAACACATTAAGTTGAGGAAACACTCGAGTCAAATGTAATGAAAGTCAGATGGTGTCTTAGACGGGCAGTGATATCATAAACCTGTTAACGCATTCAAACACTTGTTCTGTTACCAGCTGTATTCACCTTGCAGGTGCAGCTCTGTGGCTTTGATCCTGGATCAAGTGTTTAAGTCATGTTTAAAGTTTAACTTCTTCATATGTCTAATATTATAGCTTTTCATTCAGGAAGTATGACGCTGCGCTGTCAGTA
>JAPTMU010000026.1:2435988-2466569 GCA_028583405.1 Pogonophryne albipinna
GATCCCCCTCCCCCATTTGTCCTAGCCTTAATCACAGAGAAACATTTCGTCTCAATTCCCTCTTTCTGTGTTAGCCGAACACAGTGTTCTAATTACACCTTTAGCTTGGGTTAGGCAATATGGAAAAATATCACAATATTTCCTACAGATACCTCGATATCGATAATGCAACGCAAGTGTATGGTAGATGATTTAGATTTAGCACAAGTACTATCAGTAATGTGGACATAATAGCTAAACCTGGAAAGGTAAATAATAAAACAGATAAAAAAAGACTTTTATATATTTTATATACGCGCCCTAACCAGATTTAAATCTTTATGTCACGAGGATAAGAGAAACACTACCGCGTCTCTCCACAGGGGGCGCCTAAATCCACACAAAAGTTTGTGTTGTGCAATTGACGCTTTATCGTGAATATGCAGAAGCTAGTATTGTGTAAGACATGTTAATTTACCCCCAGAGTCAGAGATCAAGGAGCATGCTGTAAGTGAGTATCGTCCAATCAGAACCTTTGCAACGTGTCAAAGTGTCTCCGGGCAGGATATTTAACCCCAAACTGCTCCCATAAACATGCATTACGGTATTAAAGTGTGTAAGTTGCTTTGAATAATAGCTCAATTAAATATAATGCAAAAAAACTGTACTGGACTTTTAGGGGTCCCCAGAAAATGTGTGGGACCTCAGGGTTTGGTCCCCACAAGGTGAGGACAACAAGAAAACTCACACACGAGATATAGCAGCCAGGTATATATTGCACAGCTATTAACAGCATATATATATATTTCACATAATTGGTATTATAGTCTATGTTGTTATATATGTGTCAGGTCTACCAGGACCATGAAGGTTATATAGTCTGACTGGAAGGAAGGAAACCAACAAATGAACCTGTGTCTCTTACACCTTATCTAAAGCTTATGTGTAGCTGTTTATAATCGTGTGCCTTAGTGTTATATGTGAATTATATTAATGAGCCGCACAATATCAGCTTCTTCTTTCTGCCCGTCGTCACTGAAGCATTGTGTCTGAAATATGGAGGTACGATAAGATAAGAGGTACTTTATTGATCCCAAATTGGGAAATGTTTGCGATGCAGCAGCATAAAAAGACAAGGCATTGCACATAAGTAGAAATTAAAGAGTAGAAATAATCAATTTAAACATGGAGACAGGAAGCATTAGAGGTTTAACATGTGAGGAGAATTCATTACTTTGCACGTGTCATTAATTACTGTAAGCTTTGGGATGGTTTATAGTACATGCGTTTTAATATCCCTTCAAACGGTCTCATAGTAGTTTTCCGAGGCAACAGAAATCCCCAGTACTTTTTGGGTCCCCAGAAAATGTGTGGTCCCCACAAGGTGAGGAAAACAAGAAAACACACACAAACACACACATTCTGTTTGCAGCCGTCCCTGGTGACTAAATCCTCCCGTGGTGGAACACAGCCTAATGCTGCCTCCGTGTCTCCAAACAAAACCACAATGAGCGCCAGCCGTCCCCCATTGACGCCGCACCGGGGGTCAATTAGCGTCTTTGCTCTGAGGCGTCTGCAGGAACACAGGAAGAGGACGGATAATCGCATTACGCCAGCTAACGGTGTAATGAGCTGCGGGGAAACATAATGCCAGCAGCAGACTTTGTGCAGAATGTTGTTCTGAGTCTCTCGGCCCACACGAGGCGTTCAGGGGACGCGGTAATCCGCGGCTCTCTGAGGCTGAGAGGTAGCCGTGTTCACAGATAGACGAAGAGGGACCTGCCTTTTTCTCTACTCGTATTTTAGGCATTGATGTGTACTTCTTTGTCTCTATTGGTATTTTGTAAATGTGTGCTTTGTCTCTATATTTAACATGCTAGCTTTCCTTTAACCTGATATGTCACTTTCCAAATGAGGACATTCTGATCTGACTTTTCCTCTTTTCTTTTTACAAATCAATAACATTATCTAACATAAATCAGAATGCCTTCATCCGTCCCACAGAGGGGAAATGTGCACGTGTTAGAGCAAGAGCAGAGACAGCTTCATGTTAACCAAGAAGCTGCATACTAAGAATTACACAAGTTTACAAAGTATACAAAATATGAACAGAATTATCATCTTGTTCTTTCTGCCCGTCGTCACTGAAGCATCGTGCCTGAAGTATGGAGGTAAGATAAGGTAAGAGGCACTTTATTGATCCCATATGGGGACATGTTTGCGATGCAGCAGCATAAACAACAACAGAACAAAACGAGGCACTGCAGAGAAGTAGAAATGAAAGAGTAGAAATAAACAATACTAGAATGTAAACATCGAGAGAGGAAGCAGCAGAGGGTTCATTGACGTGAGGAGAATTCAACGTAATAAACACGTGTCATTAATTACTGTGAGCTTTGGGTTTGTTTAGAATACATTTTAAGATCCTTTTAAACGGTCTCATGTAATCTGAGGCACATGTTCTATCCATGCATCACACACACACACACACACACACACACACACACACACACACACACACACACACACACACACACACACACACACACACACACACACACACACACACACACACACACACACACACACACACACACACACACACACACACACACACACACTAATGAATCAGATAGGAGACTGACCATGTGGGGTCCGGCTAAAGGCCACGTGTTCTCTCTCCTCTAGCCCTGAATCTCCTGTTTGAAGAACTGGAACACGTTCAGGTCGAAGCAGAACTCACGAGGAGGAGGGTGTACGCGGTGATTCTATAAGTACACACATGATCCTGCAACAGTATAACTATATATCATATTCCATGTACTTGAATACAGACTCTTCTGGCACTATCTCTATTGTGTCTGTACTCACGTCTCAAACATCCTCTGTGTGATCTGTGCCTCCATGCTGGAGGACACTTCAGCTTCTCATGTCCTCTGCAGCCGCTGAGCTCCAGGAGACTCTTGGAACTGAAGAACGTTCATATCTTTCAAACACCTTCGTGTTGGTGCAGAATGCCCAACGTGCCTCTGGTCTGCGTGAGCAGCATCCTGACTGCAGCCAGGCTCTGATCAGAGAGCTGCAGGAAGTGCTCCTCCTCTGAGACCAGCTCCCTGTGCTCCGTCACGCAGCAACACACACCTGAGACCAGGTAGAGCAACACACACCTGAGACCAGGTAGAGCAACACACACCTGAGACCAGGTAGAGCAACACACACCTGAGACCAGGTGGAGCAACACACACCTGAGACCAGGTAGAGCAACACACACCTGAGATCAGGCAGAGCAACACACACCTGAGACCAGGTAGAGCAACACACACCTGAGACCAGGTAGAGCAACACACACCTGAGACCAGGTAGAGCAACACACACCTGAGACCAGGTAGAGCAACACACACCTGAGATCAGGCAGAGCAACACACACCTGAGACCAGGCAGAGCAACACACACCTGAGACCAGGTAGAGCAACACACACCTGAGACCAGGTAGAGCAACACACACCTGAGATCAGGCAGAGCAACACACACCTGAGACCAGGCAGAGCAACACACACCTGAGACCAGGTAGAGCAACACACACCTGAGACCAGGTAGAGCAACACACACCTGAGATCAGGTAGAGCAACACACACCTGAGACCAGGTAGAGCAACACACACCTGAGACCAGGTAGAGCAATACACACCTGAGACCAGGTAGAGCAACACACACCTGAGACCAGGTAGAGCAACACACACCTGAGACCAGGTAGAGCAACACACACCTGAGACCAGGTAGAGCAACACACACCTGAGACCAGGTAGAGCAACACACACCTGAGACCAGGTAGAGCAACACACACCTGAGACCAGGTAGAGCAATACACACCTGAGACCAGGTAGAGCAACACACACCTGAGACCAGGTAGAGCAACACACACCTGAGACCAGGCAGAGCAACACAGACCTGAGATCAGGCAGAGCAACACACACCTGAGACCAGGTAGAGCAACACACACCTGAGACCAGGTAGAGCAACACACACCTGAGATCAGGTAGAGCAACACACACCTGAGATCAGGCAGAGCAACACAGACCTGAGATCAGGTAGAGCAACACACACCTGAGACCAGGCAGAGCAACACACACCTGAGACCAGGTAGAGCAACACACACCTGAGACCAGGTAGAGCAACACACACCTGAGACCAGGCAGAGCAACACACACCTGAGACCAGGTAGAGCAACACACACCTGAGACCAGGTAGAGCAACACACACCTGAGACCAGGCAGAGCAACACACACCTGAGATCAGGTAGAGCAACACACACCTGAGATCAGGTAGAGCAACACACACCTGAGATCAGGTAGAGCAACACACACCTGAGACCAGGTAGAGCAACACACACCTGAGACCAGGCAGAGCAACACACACCTGAGATCAGGTAGAGCAACACACACCTGAGACCAGGCAGAGCAACACACACCTGAGATCAGGTAGAGCAACACACACCTGAGATCAGGCAGAGCAACACACACCTGAGACCAGAGCGCAGCTCCGTCACAAAGTGGTGTGTTGCCTCTAACAGGTGTTCATCTCTACGTCACGTGAAGACGCACTGTGTGTCTCCACCTCTCCACCTCTCTCCACCTCTCCACCTCTCCACCTCTCCACCTCTCCACCTCTCCACCTCTCTCCACCTCTCCAACTCTCTCCACCTCTCCAACTCTCTCCACCTCTCCAACTCTCTCCACCTCTCTCCACCTCTCCACCTCTCCACCTCTCTCCACCTCTCCACCTCTCCACCTCTCCACCTCTCCACCTCTCCAACTCTCTCCACCTCTCCAACTCTCTCCACCTCTCCAACTCTCTCCACCTCTCTCCACCTCTCCACCTCTCCACCTCTCTCCACCTCTCCACCTCTCCACCTCTCCACCTCTCTCCACCTCTCCACCTCTCCACCTCTCCACCTCTCCACCTCTCCACCTCTCTCCACCTCTCCACCTCTCCACCTCTCCACCTCTCTCCACCTCTCCACCTCTCCACCTCTCCACCTCTCTCCACCTCTCCACCTCTCTCCACCTCTCCACCTCTCCAACTCTCTCCACCTCTCCAACTCTCTCCACCTCTCCAACTCTCTCCACCTCTCTCCACCTCTCCACCTCTCCACCTCTCTCCACCTCTCCACCTCTCCACCTCTCCACCTCTCTCCACCTCTCCACCTCTCTCCACCTCTCCACCTCTCTCCACCTCTCCAACTCTCTCCACCTCTCCAACTCTCTCCACCTCTCCAACTCTCTCCACCTCTCTCCACCTCTCCACCTCTCCACCTCTCTCCACCTCTCCACCTCTCCACCTCTCCACCTCTCCACCTCTCCACCTCTCCACCTCTCTCCACCTCTCCACCTCTCCACCTCTCCACCTCTCCACCTCTCCAACTCTCTCCACCTCTCCAACTCTCTCCACCTCTCCAACTCTCTCCACCTCTCTCCACCTCTCCACCTCTCCACCTCTCTCCACCTCTCCACCTCTCAACCTCTCCACCTCTCTCCACCTCTCCACCTCTCCACCTCTCCACCTCTCCACCTCTCCACCTCTCTCCACCTCTCCACCTCTCCACCTCTCCACCTCTCTCCACCTCTCCACCTCTCCACCTCTCCACCTCTCTCCACCTCTCCACCTCTCTCCACCTCTCCACCTCTCCAACTCTCTCCACCTCTCCAACTCTCTCCACCTCTCCAACTCTCTCCACCTCTCTCCACCTCTCCACCTCTCCACCTCTCTCCACCTCTCCACCTCTCCACCTCTCCACCTCTCTCCACCTCTCCACCTCTCCACCTCTCCACCTCTCCACCTCTCTCCACCTCTCCACCTCTCCACCTCTCTGCAGCCTCTCCAACTCTCTCCACCTCTCCACCTCTCTGCAGCCTCTCCACCTCTCCACCTCTCTGCAGCCTCTCCACCTCTCCACCTGTCTCCACCTCTCTGCAGCCTCTCCACCTCTCTCCACCTCTCCACTCTCTCTACCTCTCTCCACCTCTCTCCACCTCTCTGCAGCCTCTCCACCTCTCTCCACCTCTCTGCAGCCTCTCCACCTCTCTCCACCTCTCCACCTGTCTCCACCTCTCCCTCTCTCTCCACCTCTCTGCAGCCTCTCCACCTCTCCACCTCTCTGCAGCCTCTCCACCTCTCTCCACCTCTCCACCTCTCTCCACCTCTCCACCTCTCTCCACCTCTCCACCTCTCCAACTCTCTCCACCTCTCCAACTCTCTCCACCTCTCCAACTCTCTCCACCTCTCTCCACCTCTCCACCTCTCCACCTCTCTCCACCTCTCCACCTCTCCACCTCTCCACCTCTCTCCACCTCTCCACCTCTCCACCTCTCCACCTCTCCACCTCTCTCCACCTCTCCACCTCTCCACCTCTCCACCTCTCCACCTCTCCAACTCTCTCCACCTCTCCAACTCTCTCCACCTCTCCAACTCTCTCCACCTCTCTCCACCTCTCCACCTCTCCACCTCTCTCCACCTCTCCACCTCTCCACCTCTCCACCTCTCTCCACCTCTCCACCTCTCCACCTCTCCACCTCTCCACCTCTCTCCACCTCTCCACCTCTCCACCTCTCTCCACCTCTCCACCTCTCCACCTCTCCACCTCTCTCCACCTCTCCACCTCTCTCCACCTCTCCACCTCTCCAACTCTCTCCACCTCTCCAACTCTCTCCACCTCTCCAACTCTCTCCACCTCTCTCCACCTCTCCACCTCTCCACCTCTCTCCACCTCTCCACCTCTCCACCTCTCCACCTCTCTCCACCTCTCCACCTCTCCACCTCTCCACCTCTCTCCACCTCTCCACCTCTCCACCTCTCTGCAGCCTCTCCAACTCTCTCCACCTCTCCACCTCTCTGCAGCCTCTCCACCTCTCCACCTCTCTGCAGCCTCTCCACCTCTCCACCTGTCTCCACCTCTCTGCAGCCTCTCCACCTCTCTCCACCTCTCCACCTCTCTCTACCTCTCTCCACCTCTCTCCACCTCTCTGCAGCCTCTCCACCTCTCTCCACCTCTCTGCAGCCTCTCCACCTCTCTCCACCTCTCCACCTGTCTCCACCTCTCCCTCTCTCTCCACCTCTCTGCAGCCTCTCCACCTCTCCACCTCTCTGCAGCCTCTCCACCTCTCTCCACCTCTCCACCTCTCTCCACCTCTCTCCACCTCTCTGCAGCCTCTCCACCTCTCTCCACCTCTCTGCAGCCTCTCCACCTCTCTCCACCTCTCCACCTCTCTCCACCTCTCTGCAGCCTCTCCACCTCTCCACCTCTCTGCAGCCTCTCCACCTCTCTCCACCTCTCCACCTCTCTCCACCTGTCTCCACCTCTCTCCACCTCTCTCCACCTCTCTCCACCTCTCTCCACCTCTCTCCACCTCTCTGCAGCATCTCCACCTCTCTCCACCTCTCTCCACCTCTCTGCAGCCTCTCCACCTCTCTGCAGCCTCTCCACCTCTCCACCTCTCCACCTCTCTGCAGCCTCTCCACCTCTCCACCTCTCCACCTCTCCACCTCTCTGCAGCCTCTCCACCTCTCCACCTCTCTGCAGCCTCTCCACCTCTCCACCTCTCTGCAGCCTCTCCACCTCTCCACCTCTCCACCTCTCTCCACCTCTCTGCAGCCTCTCCACCTCTCCACCTCTCCACCTCTCTGCAGCCTCTCCACCTCTCTCCACCTCTCCACCTCTCCACCTCTCCACCTCTCTGCAGCCTCTACACCTCTCCACCTCTCTGCAGCCTCTCCACCTCTCTCCACCACTCTCCACCTCTCCACCTCTCTCCACCTCTCTGCAGCCTCTCCACCTCTCTCCACCTCTCCACCTCTCCACCTCTCCACCTCTCTGCAGCCTCTCCACCTCTCCACCTCTCCACCTCTCTGCAGCCTCTCCACCTCTCTCCACCTCTCCACCTCTCCACCTCTCCACCTCTCTGCAGCCTCTCCACCTCTCCACCTCTCCACCTCTCTGCAGCCTCTCCACCTCTCTCCACCACTCTCCACCTCTCCACCTCTCCACCTCTCTCCACCTCTCCACCTCTCCACCTCTCTGCAGCCTCTCCACCTCTCTCCACCTCTCCACCTCTCCACCTCTCTCCTCCTCTCTCCACCTCTCCACCTCTCCACCTCTCTGCAGCCTCTCCACCTCTCTCCTCCTCTCTCCACCTCTCCACCTCTCCACCTCTCTGCAGCCTCTCCACCTCTCTCCTCCTCTCTCCACCTCTCCACCTCTCCACCTCTCTGCAGCCTCTCCACCTCTCCATCTCTCCACCTCTCCACCTCTCTCCACCTCTCCACCTCTCCACCTCTCTCCACCTCTCCACATCTCCACCTCTCCACCTCTCTCCACCTCTCTCCACCTCTCTCCACCACTCTCCACCTCTCCACCTCTCCACCTCTCTCCACCTCTCTCCACCTCTCCACCTCTCTGCAGCCTCTCCACCTCTCTCCACCTCTCTGCAGCCTCTCCACCTCTCTCCACCTCTCCACCTGTCTCCACCTCTCCACCTGTCTCCACCTCTCCTCCTCTCTCCACCTCTCCACCTCTCTCCACCTCTCTGCAGCCTCTCCACCTCTCTCCACCTGTCTCCACCTCTCCACCTGTCTCCACCTCTCTCCACCTCTCCACCTCTCCACCTCTCTGCAGCCTCTCCACCTCTCTCCACCTGTCTCCACCTCTCCACCTGTCTCCACCTCTCTCCACCTCTCCACCTCTCCACCTCTCCACCTCTCTGCAGCCTCTCCTCCTCTCTCCACCTCTCCACCTCTCTCCACCTCTCTGCAGCCTCTCCACCTCTCTCCACCTCTCTCCACCTCTCCACCTCTCCACCTGTCTCCACCTCTCTGCAGCCTCTCCACCTCTCTGCAGCCTCTCCACCTCTCCACCTCTCCGCCTCTCCACCTCTCCACCTCTCTCCACCTCTCTCCACCTCTCTGCAGCCTCTCCACCTCTCTCCACCTCTCTCCACCTCTCCACCTCTCTGCAGCCTCTCCACCTCTCCACCTCTCTCCACCTCTCCACCTCTCTCCACCTCTCTGCATCCTCTCCACCTCTCTCCACCTCTCTCCACCTCTCCACCTCTCCACCTCTCTGCAGCCTCTCCACCTCTCCACCTCTCCACCTCTCCACCTCTCTGCAGCCTCTCCACCTCTCCACCTCTCTGCAGCCTCTCCACCTCTCCACCTCTCTGCAGCCTCTCCACCTCTCCACCTCTCCACCTCTCTCCACCTCTCTGCAGCCTCTCCACCTCTCCACCTCTCCACCTCTCTGCAGCCTCTCCACCTCTCTCCACCTCTCCACCTCTCCACCTCTCCACCTCTCTGCAGCCTCTACACCTCTCCACCTCTCTGCAGCCTCTCCACCTCTCTCCACCACTCTCCACCTCTCCACCTCTCTCCACCTCTCTGCAGCCTCTCCACCTCTCTCCACCTCTCCACCTCTCCACCTCTCCACCTCTCTGCAGCCTCTCCACCTCTCCACCTCTCCACCTCTCTGCAGCCTCTCCACCTCTCTCCACCTCTCCACCTCTCCACCTCTCCACCTCTCTGCAGCCTCTCCACCTCTCCACCTCTCCACCTCTCTGCAGCCTCTCCACCTCTCTCCACCACTCTCCACCTCTCCACCTCTCCACCTCTCTCCACCACTCTCCACCTCTCCACCTCTCCACCTCTCTGCAGCCTCTCCACCTCTCTCCACCTCTCCACCTCTCCACCTCTCTCCTCCTCTCTCCACCTCTCCACCTCTCCACCTCTCTGCAGCCTCTCCACCTCTCTCCTCCTCTCTCCACCTCTCCACCTCTCCACCTCTCTGCAGCCTCTCCACCTCTCTCCTCCTCTCTCCACCTCTCCACCTCTCCACCTCTCTGCAGCCTCTCCACCTCTCCATCTCTCCACCTCTCCACCTCTCTCCACCTCTCCACCTCTCCACCTCTCTCCACCTCTCCACATCTCCACCTCTCCACCTCTCTCCACCTCTCTCCACCTCTCTCCACCACTCTCCACCTCTCCACCTCTCCACCTCTCTCCACCTCTCTCCACCTCTCCACCTCTCTGCAGCCTCTCCACCTCTCTCCACCTCTCTGCAGCCTCTCCACCTCTCTCCACCTCTCCACCTGTCTCCACCTCTCCACCTGTCTCCACCTCTCCTCCTCTCTCCACCTCTCCACCTCTCTCCACCTCTCTGCAGCCTCTCCACCTCTCTCCACCTGTCTCCACCTCTCCACCTGTCTCCACCTCTCTCCACCTCTCCACCTCTCCACCTCTCTGCAGCCTCTCCACCTCTCTCCACCTGTCTCCACCTCTCCACCTGTCTCCACCTCTCTCCACCTCTCCACCTCTCCACCTCTCCACCTCTCTGCAGCCTCTCCTCCTCTCTCCACCTCTCCACCTCTCTCCACCTCTCTGCAGCCTCTCCACCTCTCTCCACCTCTCTCCACCTCTCCACCTCTCCACCTGTCTCCACCTCTCTGCAGCCTCTCCACCTCTCTGCAGCCTCTCCACCTCTCCACCTCTCCGCCTCTCCACCTCTCCACCTCTCTCCACCTCTCTCCACCTCTCTGCAGCCTCTCCACCTCTCTCCACCTCTCTCCACCTCTCCACCTCTCTGCAGCCTCTCCACCTCTCCACCTCTCTCCACCTCTCCACCTCTCTCCACCTCTCTCCACCTCTCCACCTCTCCACCTCTCTCCACCTCTCCACCTCTCTGCAGCCTCTCCACCTCTCTCCACCTCTCTCCACCTCTCTCCACCTCTCCACCTCTCTCCACCTCTCCACCTCTCTCCACCTCTCCACCTCTCTGCAGCCTCTCCACCTCTCTCCACCTCTCTCCACCTCTCCACCTCTCTGCAGCCTCTCCACCTCTCCACCTCTCTCCACCTCTCCACCTCTCTCCACCTCTCTCCACCTCTCCACCTCTCCACCTCTCTCCACCTCTCCACCTCTCTGCAGCCTCTCCACCTCTCTCCACCTCTCTCCACCTCTCTCCACCTCTCCACCTCTCTCCACCTCTCCACCTCTCTCCACCTCTCCACCTCTCTCCACCTCTCCACCTCTCTCCACCTCTCTCCACCTCTCCACCTCTCTCCACCTCTCCACCTCTCTGCAGCCTCTCCACCTCTCTCCACCTCTCTCCACCTCTCCACCTCTCTCCACCTCTCCACCTCATCTCCACCTCTCCACCTGTCCTCCACCTCTCTCCACCTCTCCCTCTCTCCACCTCTCTCCACCTCTCCACCTCTCTCCACCTCTCCACCTCTCTCCACCTCTCTCCACCTCTCTCCACCTCTCTCCACCTGTCTCCACCTCTCCACCTCTCTCCACCTCTCCACCTCTCTCCACCTCTCTCCACCTCTCCACCTCTCCACCTCTCTCTACCTCTCTCCCCCTCTCCACCTCTCTCCACCTCTCCACCTCTCTCCACCTCTCCACCTCTCTCTACCTCTCCACCTCTCCACCTCTCTCCACCTCTCCACCTCTCCACCTCTCCACCTCTCTCTACCTCTCTCCACCTCTCTCCACCTCTCCACCTCTCCACCTCTCCACCTCTCTCTACCTCTCTCCACCTCTCTCCACCTCTCCACCTGTCTCCACCTCTCCACCTCTCTCCACCTCTCCACCTCTCTCCACCTCTCAACCTCTCTCCACCTCTCCACCTCTCTCCACCTCTCCACCTCTCTCCCCCTCTCCCTCTCTCCACCTCTCTCCACCTCTCTCCACCTCTCTCCACCTCTCCCTCTCTCCACCTCTCTCCACCTCTCCACCTCTCTCCACCTCTCTCCACCTCTCCACCTCTCTCCACCTCTCCACCTCTCTCCACCTCTCCACCTCTCTCTACCTCTCTCCACCTCTCCACCTCTCCACCTCTCTCCACCTCTCTCCACCTCTCCACCTCTCCACCTCTCTCCACCTCTCCACCTCTCCACCTCTCCACCTCTCCACCTCTCTCCACCTCTCCACCTCTCTCTACCTCTCTCCACCTCTCCACCTCTCCACCTCTCTCCACCTCTCTCCACCTCTCTCCACCTCTCCACCTCTCCACCTCTCTCCACCTCTCCACCTCTCCACCTCTCTCTACCTCTCTCCACCTCTCTCCACCTCTCCACCTCTCTCCACCTCTCCACCTCTCCACCTCTCTCTACCTCTCTCCCCCTCTCCACCTCTCTCCACCTCTCCACCTCTCCACCTCTCTCTACCTCTCTCCCCCTCTCCACCTCTCTCCACCTCTCCACCTCTCCACCTCTCTCCCCCTCTCTCCACCTCTCCACCTCTCTCTACCTCTCTCCACCTCTCTCTACCTCTCCACCTCTCCACCTCTCTCTCCCCCTCTCCACCTCTCTCCACCTCTCCACCTCTCCACCTCTCTCCCCCTCTCTCCACCTCTCCACCTCTCTCCACCTCTCTCCACCTCTCTCCACCTCTCCACCTCTCCACCTCTCTCCACCTCTCTCTACCTCTCTCCACCTCTCTCCACCTCTCCACCTCTCTCCACCTCTCCCCACCTCTCCACATCTCCACCTCTCCACCTCTCTCCACCTCTCTCCACCTCTCCACCTCTCTCCACCTCTCTCTACCTCTCTCCACCTCTCTCTACCTCTCTCCACCTCTCTCCACCTCTCCACCTCTCCACCTGTCTGAACACCTGGAGCAGGAAGTGCCTTCAGAGTAAAAGCATGACACTGGACTTCTCACAGTGATCAAACGGTGAAACGAGCCGACACCAAACACACCTGACCTCCATGACCTGTTCCAGGTGATGGAGGGATGAAGGTCTGACATCCTCCTCCTCTCAGATTCACTTTCTCTCACTTCTCTCCCTTCAGATCATGATATCCATACAATATTAAACATGTCGGCTAACATCAATGAAAGAGATGAGCAGGTGTTGGACGACAGGAGAAGCCTTTGTGTCCGAGAGGAATGAAGAAGAGGAGGAGGAAGAGGAAGAAGAGGAAGAGGAGGAGGAGGAGACACTTCTTCATGAAGAGAGTGAAGCTGTTGACTCTGTGATGGAGAACCAGCGGGATCAGCGGGGGGAGGAGAAACGCGCCGCGGGGAAAGGAGCTCTCTTACCGGGTAGGGTCGCTCGGTGCTCCGGTGTCTCTCCGGTTCTCCGGTAATAAATCCCGGGGCTGCACGTGCAGAAGCGGCTCGAGACGATCCTCCTCTGCCGAGCTCTCACGCGCTCTGAGGAGCAGACAGACACCGAGCCGCGGCGCGCTCCCGATGCTGGAGGTGGGGGGGGAGCCCAAGGCGCGCCCCCGATACAGGGCCGTGCATGAAGACCCGGGTCTAAACAGCTGATGAGAGAAGAAGAATATATACTGTATTCACAAAGTATTACATCAACATGATACAAATACACAGCAGAAATACTGAGGGGGGGGGGGGGGGGGAAGTACTCAGATCTTGTACTTGAGTAAAAGTAGAAGTACTCAGATCTTGTACTTGAGTAAAAGTAGAAGTACTCAGATTGTGTACTTGAGTAAAAGTAGAAGTACTCAGATCTTGTACTTGAGTAAAAGTAGAAGTACTCAGATCTGGTACTTGAGTACAAGTAGAAGTACTCAGATCGTGTACTTGAGTAAAAGTAGAAGTACTCAGATCGTGTACTTGAGTAAAAGTAGAAGTACTCAGATCGTGTACTTGAGTAAAAGTAGAAGTACTCAGATCGTGTACTTGAGTAAAAGTAGAAGTACTCAGATCTTGTACTTGAGTAAAAGTAGAAGTACTCAGATCTTGTACTTAGTCAAAGTAGAAGTACCAGAGTGTAGGAATACTCTGTCACAGTAAAAGTCCTGCATTCAAAATGTTCCTCAAGTGAAAGTAGAAAAGTATTCTCATCAAAATATAGTGAAAGACAGTAAAAGTAGTCGTTGTGCAGATTGGTCCATTTCAGAATAATATATCTGATATGTTTTATAATGATTGATCATGAAAGTGTTCTCAAAGCTGGTGAAGGTGCAGCTAGTTTGAATGGCTTTGTAGACTGCAGGGTAGCTGGTGAAGGTGCAGCTAGTCTGAATGGCTTTGTAGACTGCAGGGTAGCTGGTGAAGGTGCAGCTAGTCTGAATGGCTTTGTAGACTGCAGGGTAGCTGGTGAAGGTGCAGCTAGTCTGAATGGCTTTGTAGACTGCAGGGTAGCTGGTGAAGGTGCAGCTAGTCTGAATGGCTTTGTAGACTGCAGGGTAGCTGGTGAAGGTGCAGCTAGTCTGAATGGCTTTGTAGACTGCAGGGTAGCTGGTGAAGGTGCAGCTAGTTGAATGGCTTTGTAGACTGCAGGGTAGCTGGTGAAGGTGCAGCTAGTCTGAATGGCTTTGTAGACTGCAGGGTAGCTGGTGAAGGTGCAGCTAGTCTGAATGACTTTGTAGACTGCAGGGTAGCTGGTGAAGGTGCAGCTAGTCTGAATGGCTTTGTAGACTGCAGGGTAGCTGGTGAAGGTGCAGCTAGTCTGAATGGCTTTGTAGACTGCAGGGTAGCTGGTGAAGGTGCAGCTAGTCTGAATGGCTTTGTAGACTGCAGGGTAGCTGGTGAAGGTGCAGCTAGTCTGAATGGCTTTGTAGACTGCAGGGTAGCTGGTGAAGGTGCAGCTAGTCTGAATGGCTTTGTAGACTGCAGGGTAGCTGGTGAAGGTGCAGCTAGTCTGAATGACTTTGTAGACTGCAGGGTAGCTGGTGAAGGTGCAGCTAGTCTGAATGGCTTTGTAGACTGCAGGGTAGCTGGTGAAGGTGCAGCTAGTCTGAATGGCTTTGTAGACTGCAGGGTAGCTGGTGAAGGTGCAGCTAGTCTGAATGACTTTGTAGACTGCAGGGTAGCTGGTGAAGGTGCAGCTAGTCTGAATGGCTTTGTAGACTGCAGGGTAGCTGGTGAAGGTGCAGCTAGTCTGAATGGCTTTGTAGACTGCAGGGTAGCTGGTGAAGGTGCAGCTAGTCTGAATGGCTTTGTAGACTGCAGGGTAGCTGGTGAAGGTGCAGCTAGTCTGAATGGCTTTGTAGACTGCAGGGTAGCTGGTGAAGGAGCAGCTAGTCTGAATGGCTTTGTAGACTGCAGGGTAGCTGGTGAAGGTGCAGCTAGTCTGAATGGCTTTGTAGACTGCAGGGTAGCTGGTGAAGGAGCAGCTAGTCTGAATGGCTTTGTAGACTGCAGGGTAGCTGGTGAAGGAGCAGCTAGTCTGAATGGCTTTGTAGACTGCAGGGTAGCTGGTGAAGGAGCAGCTAGTCTGAATGGCTTTGTAAACTGCAGGGTAGCTGGTGAAGGTGCAGCTAGTCTGAATGACTTTGTAGACTGCAGGGTAGCTGGTGAAGGAGCAGCTAGTCTGAATGGCTTTGTAGACTGCAGGGTAGCTGGTGAAGGTGCAGCTAGTCTGAATGGCTTTGTAGACTGCAGGGTAGCTGGTGAAGGTGCAGCTAGTCTGAATGGCTTTGTAGACTGCAGGGTAGCTGGTGAAGGTGCAGCTAGTCTGAATGACTTTGTAGACTGCAGGGTAGCTGGTGAAGGTGCAGCTAGTCTGAATGGCTTTGTAGACTGCAGGGTAGCTGGTGAAGGTGCAGCTAGTCTGAATGGCTTTGTAGACTGCAGGGTAGCTGGTGAAGGTGCAGCTAGTCTGAATGGCTTTGTAGACTGCAGGGTAGCTGGTGAAGGTGCAGCTAGTCTGAATGGCTTTGTAGACTGCAGGGTAGCTGGTGAAGGTGCAGCTAGTCTGAATGACTTTGTAGACTGCAGGGTAGCTGGTGAAGGTGCAGCTAGTCTGAATGGCTTTGTAGACTGCAGGGTAGCTGGTGAAGGTGCAGCTAGTCTGAATGGCTTTGTAGACTGCAGGGTAGCTGGTGAAGGTGCAGCTAGTCTGAATGGCTTTGTAGACTGCAGGGTAGCTGGTGGATTTACTCCAGGTGGAACTAAAGTCTGATTCAACACTTGATTAGATTTCACATCATTCATCCAGATCTGTGAAGTAACTAAAGGTATTAATACATGGAGTGGAGTAGAAGTACACCATGTACCTCTGAACTGTAGTGGAGTAGAAGTACACCATGTACCTCTGACTGTAGAGGAGTAGAAGTACACCATGTACCTCTGAACTGTAGTGGAGTAGAAGTACACCATGTACCTCTGAACTGTAGAGGAGTAGAAGTACACCATGTACCTCGGAACTGTAGTGGAGTAGAAGTACACCATGTACCTCTGAACTGTAGTGGAGTAGAAGTACACCATGTACCTCTGAACTGTAGAGGAGTAGAAGTACACCATGTACCTCTGAACTGTAGAGGAGTAGAAGTACACCATGTACCTCTGAACTGTAGAGGAGGAAAAGTACACCATGTACCTCTGAACTGTAGTGGAGTAGAAGTACACCATGTACCTCTGAACTGTAGAGGAGTAGAAGTACACCATGTACCTCTGAACTGTAGTGAGTAGAAGTACACCATGTACCTCTGAACTGTAGAGGAGTAGAAGTACACCATGTCCTCTGAACTGTAGTGGAGTAGAAGTACACCATGTACCTCTGAACTGTAGTAGGAGTAGAAGTACACCATGTACCTCTGAACTGTAGAGGAGTAGAAGTACACCATGTACCTCTGAACTGGAGTAGAAGTACACCATGTACCTCTGAACTGTAGAGGAGTAGAAGTACACCATGTACCTCTGAACTGTAGTGGAGTAGAAGTACACCATGTACCTCTGAACTGTAGTGGAGTAGAAGTACACCATGTACCTCTGAACTGTAGGAGTAGAAGTACACCATGTACCTCTGAACTGTAGAGGAGTAGAAGTACACCATGTACCTCTGAACTGTAGTGGAGTAGAAGTACACCATGTACCTCTGAACTGTAGAGAGTAGAAGTACACCATGTACCTCTGAACTGTAGAGGAGTAGAAGTACACCATGTACCTCTGAACTGTAGTGGAGTAGAAGTACACCATGTACCTCTGAACTGTAGTGGAGTAGAAGTACACCATGTACCTCTGAACTGTAGAGCAGTAGAAGTACACCATGTACCTCGGAACTGTAGTGGAGTAGAAGTACACCATGTACCTCTGAACTGTAGAGCAGTAGAAGTACACCATGTACCTCTGAACTGTAGTGGAGTAGAAGTACACCATGTACCTCTGAACTGTAGAGGAGTAGAAGTACACCATGTACCTCTGAACTGTAGAGGAGTAGAAGTACACCATGTACCTCTGAACTGTAGTGGAGTAGAAGTACACCATGTACCTCTGAACTGTAGTGGAGTAGAAGTACACCATGTACCTCTGAAACTGTAGAGGAGTAGAAGTACACCATGTACCTCTGAACTGTAGAGGAGTAGAAGTACACCATGTACCTCTGAACTGGTAGAAGTCCCCTTACGAGTAGAAGTACACCATGTACCTCTGAACTGTAGTGGAGTAGAAGTACACCATGTACCTCTGAACTGTAGAGGAGTAGAAGTACACCATGTACCTCTGAACTGTAGTGGAGTAGAAGTACACCATGTACCTCTGAACTGTAGAGGAGTAGAAGTACACCATGTACCTCTGAACTGTAGTGGAGTAGAAGTACACCATGTACCTCTGAACTGTAGTGGAGTAGAAGTACACCATGTACCTCTGAACTGTAGAGGAGTAGAAGCACAAAGTGGAATCAAATGGAAATAATCAAGTAAAGTACAAGTACCTCAAAGTTGTACTTAAGTAAATGTACTATACCTTACACCTCTGCAGAAAACACATGTATCACTGAAGTATAAAGAAGATACTGAATGTTTTGAAAACTCTACACACATCAGATGATGGTTTCCTTGTGTAGGTATGTGGCGCCCCCTGCTGGTGAACTATGTGGCACCTCCTGCTGGTGAACTATGTGGCACCTCCTGCTGGTGAATGAAGGGACAGTCTACTTCACTGGAACACTGTTTAACTGTGAAATACTTTTATGTATGTATTCCCCTGTCTACTTTAGAATTAAATAAAAAATACAAAGATACTATTAAATAAAATAGGAACATATTTAATAAACATCCATCTTCTCCCGCTTATCCGTGGTCGGGTCTCGGGGTAGCAGTTCCAGCAGAGAGCCCCAAACTTTCCTTTCCCCTCATCAACCAGCTCTGACTGGGAGATCCCAAGGCGCTCCCAGTCCAGCCAAGAGATATAATCCCTCCACCTGGTCCTAGGTAGAGATATGATCCCTCCACCTGGTCCTAGGTAGAGATATAATCCCTCCACCTGGTCCTAGGTAGAGTTATAATCCCTCCACCTGGTCCTGGGTAGAGATATAATCACTCCACCTGGTCCTAGGTAGAGATATCATCCCTCCATCTGGTCCTAGGTAAATATATAATCCCTCCACCTGGTCCTAGGTAGAGATATAATCACTCCACCTGGTCCTAGGTAGAGATATAATCCCTCCACCTGGTCCTAGGTAGAGATATAATCCCTCCACCTGGTCCTGGGTAGAGATATAATCCCTCCACCTGGTCCTAGGTAGAGATATAATCCCTCCACCTGGTCCTAGGTAGAGATATCATCCCTCCACCTGGTCCTAGGTAGAGATATAATCACTCCACCTGGTCCTAGGTAGAGATATCATCCCTCCACCTGGTCCTAGGTAGAGATATAATCACTCCACCTGGTCCTAGGTAGAGATATCATCCCTCCACCTGGTCCTAGGTAGAGATATAATCACTCCACCTGGTCCTAGGTAGAGATATAATCACTCCACCTGGTCCTAGGTAGAGATATCATCCCTCCACCTGGTCCTAGGTAGAGATATCATCCCTCCACCTGGTCCTAGGTTGAGTTATAATCCCTCCACCTGGTCCTAGGTAGAGATATCATCCCTCCACCTGGTCCTCGGTAGAGATATCATCCCTCCACCTGGTCCTCGGTAGAGATATCATCCCTCCACCTGGTCCTAGGTAGAGATATCATCCCTCCACCTGGTCCTAGGTAGAGATATCATCCCTCCACCTGGTCCTCGGTAGAGATATCATCCCTCCACCTGGTCCTAGGTTGAGTTATAATCCCTCCACCTGGTCCAAGGTAGAGTTATAATCCCTCCACCTGGTCCTAGGTAGAGATATCATCCCTCCACCTGGTCCTAGGTAGAGACATCCTCCCTCCACCTGGTCCTAGGTAGAGACATCATCCCTCCACCTGGTCCTAGGTAGAGATATCATCCCTCCACCTGGTCCTAGGTAGAGATATCATCCCTCCACCTGGTCCTGGGTAGAGATATCATCCCTCCACCTGGTCCAAGGTAGAGTTATAATCCCTCCACCTGGTCCTAGGTAGAGACATCATCCCTCCACCTGGTCCTAGGTAGAGATATCATCCCTCCACCTGGTCCTAGGTAGAGATATCATCCCTCCACCTGGTCCTAGGTAGAGATATAATCCCTCCACCTGGTCCTAGGTAGAGATATCATACCTCCCCCTGGTCCTAGGTAGAGATATCATCCCTCCACCTGGTCCTAGGTTGAGTTATAATCCCTCCACCTGATCCAAGGTAGAGTTATAATCCCTCCACCTGGTCCTAGGTAGAGATATCATCCCTCCACCTGGTCCTAGGTAGAGACATCCTCCCTCCACCTGGTCCTAGGTAGAGACATCATCCCTCCACCTGGTCCTAGGTAGAGACATCATCCCTCCACCTGGTCCTGGGTAGAGACATCATCCCTCCACCTGGTCCTGGGTAGAGATATGATCCCTCCACCTGGTCCTAGGTAGAGATATCATCCCTCCACCTGGTCCTAGTTAGAGATATAATCCCTCCACCTGGTCCTAGGTCAGTGGTTCTCAAAGTGGGGGGCACGCCCCCCCTGGGGGGTGCAGAGGCATGCCAGGGAGGGCGCGAGAGACCAGGAGGAAAAATGGTTATATATTAAAAAAAAATCAGAATTTGAAAAATTATTGATTCAAAAATAATATGATGCAGTACTATTACGTCTGGGTCTCTGTGTGTCATTAAAGCTCGGCTCTGTGTGTGTGGAACGAGCCATTTTGTGTGCGCGAGAGAGAGCGCACCGGTACCCGAGATCGTTGTTGTTAGCTTCTGGTGCTAGCGAGCTACGCTAATGGATGTAAAGAGTTTTTTCAACAACAAAGTGGAGGAGAGTCCTCTCCTGTCAGACTGAGAGACTCAGTGAGCTAAAGGACTCTCAGTGTTATCTCAGTGGGTCTCAAACGTTTTGGTCACCATTAATGTAAACAATTATTTCCGAGGCACACGTTTATATGATCATTATAGTTATAAAAAAATAAGAGAATAAATGAAAAACAGGTATGAAATACTATATGACAGTAAAACAAGAATAAAGTTTAAAAGGGTGATTTGTAAAATATCCATAAAGAAAAAGTAAATCTGTTTACAGTTCTGTTTCAAATGGGTGTTGAGAGATGTTTCCATAGATCTCTCATGTTGCTCTCAAAGTGCACCAGATTGATGCTTTAACTTCAACATTTAAAAATAAATCTTCCTGGGGGAGCATGCCCCCGGACCCCCCTCTGTGAGGTCCACACACCACCTATAAAAATAGCACTTTACCCCTGCTTACACCTATATGCCGTGAGCTGATTATCGAGCCTTCATTGTAACAGTCACAGGTACACTGTGTATTTGCGTGGGGATTGTTGCAGTAGAACATTCCTCTGTAGCGCCCGGTACATTAATGGGAAACCCTAAATGTTTGAGCACCCTCTATGAAACGTCAAGCTACCCCACAGCACCCCAAAAGAAATCTCTGGCGCCGCCACTGAGCCTGACTATTTGTGTTGGGGGGGCCCAACTTTTTTTTTTCTCCAAAGGGGGGGCCTGATATCATCCCTCCACCTGGTCCTAGGTAGAGTTATAATCCCTCCACCTGGTCCTAGGTAGAGACATCATCCCTCCACCTGGTCCTAGGTAGAGATATCATCCCTCCACCTGGTCCTAGGTAGAGATATCATCCCTCCACCTGGTCCTAGGTAGAGATATCATCCCTCCACCTGGTCCTAGGTAGAGACATCATCCCTCCACCTGGTCCTAGGTAGAGATATCATCCCTCCACCTGGTCCTAGGTAGAGATATCATCCCTCCACCTGGTCCTAGGTAGAGTTATAATCCCTCCACCTGGTCCTAGGTAGAGATATCATCCCTCCACCTGGTCCTAGGTAGAGATATCATCCCTCCACCTGGTCCTAGGTAGAGACATCATCCCTCCACCTGGTCCTAGGTAGAGACATAATCCCTCCACCTGGTCCTGGGTAGAGATATCATCCCTCCACCTGGTCCTAGGTAGAGATATCATCCCTCCACCTGGTCCTAGGTAGAGATATAATCACTCCACCTGGTCCTAGGTAGAGATATCATCCCTCCACCTGGTCCTAGGTAGAGATATAATCACTCCACCTGGTCCTAGGTAGAGATATAATCACTCCACCTGGTCCTAGGTAGAGATATCATCCCTCCACCTGGTCCTAGGTAGAGATATCATCCCTCCACCTGGTTCTAGGTAGAGATATCATCCCTCCACCTGGTCCTAGGTAGAGACATCATCCCTCCACCTGGTCCTAGGTAGAGAATAATCAATCCCTCCACCTGGTCCTAGGTAGAGATATCATCCCTCCACCTGGTCCTCGGTAGAGATATAATCCATCCACCTGGGTCCTAGGTAGAGTATAATCCCTCACCTGGGGGAGGGTGATCATCCCTCCACCTGGTCCTAGGTAGAATATCATCCCTCCACCTGGTCCTAGGTAGAGGTATAATCCCTCCACCTGGTTCTAGGTAGAGATATCATCCCTCCACCTGGTCCTAGGTAGAGATATCCTCCCTCCACCTGGTCATAGGTAGAGAATATCAATCCCTCCACCTGGTCCTAGGTAGAGATATCATCCCTCCACCTGGTCCTAGGTAGAGATATCATCCCTCCACCCTGGTCCTCGGTAGAGATATCATCCCTCCACCTGGTCTAGGTAGAGTATCATCCCTCCACCTGGTCCTAGGTAGAGATATCATCCCTCCACCTGGTCCTAGGTAGAGATATCATCCCTCCAGCCCTGGTCCTAGGTAGAGATATCATTCCTCCACCTGGTACCTAGGTAGAGATATCATCCCTCCACCTGGTCCTAGGTAGAGACATCCTCCCTCCACCTGGTCCTAGGTAGAGACATCATCCCTCCACCTGGTCCTAGGTAGAGATATCATCCCTCCACCTGGTCCTAGGTAGAGATATCATCCCTCCACCTGGTCCTAGGTAGAGATATCATCCCTCCACCTGGTCCTAGGTCTACCCCTCGGTCTCTAAAACCTGTTAAAGTGAAAATGCACACATTGTACTACACTTTATAAATATGTATAAATGTGTACATACAAATATTTACAGTGTGGTGTTTGTATTAATAAAGAGGCTAATGATGAAAACTATATAAATATAATATATACAGTCTATTATACAGTATATTCTTTACATGAACATGATTCATGTAAATAGAACACATCAGCTTTACAATGTATGCTATAATGTACCGGAAAAACATCCACTACTTATAACAACAACAACAACAACAACAACAACAACAACAATATATAAAGAAACACATGTCAAATAGACGAGAAAGAACATAACAAAAGAAGTTCCCAACATTAGAAGGTCATGAGACAAAGTGTGTGTGTGTGTGTGTGTGTGTGTGTGTGTGTGTGTGTGTGTGTGTGTGTGTGTGTGTGTGTGTGTGTGTGTGAGTATGTGTGAGTATGTGTGTGTGTGTGTGTGTGTGTGTGTGTGTGTGTGTGTGTGTGTTAGAGTGTGTGAGTGTGTTTGTGTGTGTTAGTACGAGTGTGTGTGTGTGTGTGTGTTAGTACACACACACACACACACACACACACACACACACACACACACACACACTAAAGGTTGCAGTATGAGTACACACTCGTATATACATTTAAACGTTTCCTAGCCAACAGTTTATGAAGGGAAACACATGTTGTACTTTCAGACTAAAGCAAACATGTAGTCCAGAGTGTTCTCACTGACTGCAGATTGATCCTGAACTCACCAGAAGGCTCCGCCTCTCTGGCATACTTCAACCTGCCAGTAACCGTGTAGTATATAAAGCACTGTGTTCGTGCCAGGGATGAAGGGGGGGGGGGGGGTCATGGTGATATCTGTTAGTTATATTACCCTGTTCACCTGTAGTCTGTTCACCTGTAGTCTGTTCACCTGTAGTCTGTTCACCTGTAGCCTGTTCACCTGTAGTCTGTTCACCTGTAGTCTGTTCACCTGTAGTCTGTTCACCTGTAGTCTGTTCACCTGTAGTCTGTTCACCTGTAGCCTGTTCACCTGTAGTCTGTTCACCTGTAGTCTGTTCACCTGTAGCCTGTTCACCTGTAGTCTGTTCACCTGTAGTCTGTTCACCTGTAGTCTGTTCACCTGTAGCCTGTTCACCTGTAGTCTGTTCACCTGTAGCCTGTTCACCTGTAGTCTGTTCACCTGTAGTCTGTTCACCTGTAGCCTGTTCACCTGTAGTCTGTTCACCTGTAGTCTGTTCACCTGTAGCCTGTTCACCTGTAGTCTGTTCACCTGTAGTCTGTTCACCTGTAGTCTGTTCACCTGTAGTCTGTTCACCTGTAGCCTGTTCACCTGTAGTCTGTTCACCTGTAGTATTCATACAGAAACATCATGTTACTGCTCAATCAGTACTTTTACTTTACTAAATAAAGGTTCTTCTGCCTCTTGATAATACTTCAGGCTGCAGGATCTTTCCTGTCTACTCTCTGACTTTTCTTTCACCTCTGTCAGCACCACATGAGGAAGCTGCTCGATCAGTGTGTGTGTGCGCGTGTGTGTGTCAGGAGTTTCCAGTGTGGGCGTGGCCAGGCTGCAAACAGGAAGTATGTGTAGTTTCTGAGTCATTTCCAATGTTCCTGTGAGAGGGCTATAAAGCCGGCAGGAATGCAATACTTCAAATACCGTGAGTACTGTGTGAGTACTGTGTCTTTAAGTTCTTTACATTTTGCTGCACATTCAGTACTTTTACTGCAAGTACTTTGTGTTGATAATACTTAGCACAGTCAGGAGCTTTACTTTCTAGAAACTCTCACACTGCACTCTGTGTGTCATACTGCAAGTACTTTAGAAATACCGTGAGTACTACTGAGAGAGTACAGTTGTTTTTTTACTGCACAATCAATGCTTTTACTCGGAGTGCTTTTTGTTGATAATTCTTCAGTCAGGTTTTGTTTGCAGGATTTTTACTTTCTAGGCAAACAGGAAGTAGAGTGTCTTTTCTGAGTCACTTTTTCCACTTGTTCCTGTGAGGAGAGTGCGACTCCCTGCAGGGACACAGTGCAGTACTTCAAATACTCTGTAGATACCGTAAGTACTGTGTGAGTACTTTTAATGTAAGAACTTTGTGTTGATAATACTTCGGTCAGGATTTTTATTTTCTCGGCAAACAGGAAGTACAGTGTGTTATTAAAGTCATGTTTTCCACACGTTTCTGTGAGAGCTTAACACAGCTCGACTCACTGCAAACTTAAAGTACTTCATAAATACCGTGAGTACTACTGAGAGAGTTCTGTGTTTTTTTACTGCACAATCAGGAGCTCCGGGATGGAGGCTGTGCTCCTGGCCCTGCTGCCCTGCTGCACCGCCTCCTGCCTCCGCATCTCCCCCTCTCTCTCGCCCCCCCCTCTGGTGCTCCAGCTGGACAGCGGCTCCACAACAGAGACTCTCTTCCGGTTCAAACTGACCGCGGATCAGCTGGGGATCAGCACCGTGCGCGTGCACACCACTGCGCGCGGCCGCGACGTGCTGCGGCGCTACCAGCAGCTGCTGTTCACGAGCCTGTACACCTTTGATTACCAGGTGCATGACGTCACCTGCAGCACAGACCACGCCCACAAACGCTCACCTGGAGGAAAGGAAGTGGAGGAAGAGGTTTCCGGGTTCCTGCAGCAGCTTCCGGCTCAGAGGGGGGGCGTGCAGGTGCTGAAGTCCCCTCTGATCCCAGGTACAATACATTTAGGGTTTTCATTTAACCTCAATATAGCAGTAATGTAATCAGTGTGAACAGAAACCCCATTGGTCAGACAGTTCATAGGTTTGTCTCTTTATTTGTCTTACTCTCTTAATCTGGTTTATTTGTATTTCTATTTGAGATGCTAATATTTTAGAATAGTTTGTTTTTACTCATTTCTCAAATTGGGATGAATAGAGTACATTTGATCTTATCTTCATCAAATGCAATGCAATGAAATACAAGAGCACTGAAGAGGGTGAGGGACACGTTTTGAGATCTACTTTCATCTCAGAATTCAGATTATGTTTTCCCTGAAAGATAATGGTCTGAATTTTGGGGGGATTTTGGTCAAATCCCAACCGTTTTCTGTCTCATGTTGCCCTCATCCTCTTCCTTTCAAACAAAGACCAATAAGACGTGTTTTATTTAAGATAAGAGAAGACTTTATTCATCCTGAAGGAAATGGTTGTGCCAGTTACAACAATACGATAAACAGTGCAGTGAAAAGAGCATTGAATAGCTACAGGAAGTCTAGCCGGTCACATCGTGTGACACCGTCCAGAGACGAGCGGTTACAGAACATGAATCACTTCCTCTCCCTCAGAGTGCTTCGGTCACGGCTTCAGCACCCGTGCAGGCGGTGTCTCCTCCATCGCCTCGCTCTCCTCTCTGAACCTGTTCAGCAGCAGCAGGAGGAGAGACTCAGTGTCCGTGGTGCAGGAGAACCGGAGGAGACTGGCTCTGAAGGCAGGCTTCAACCCCCGAGACCTGCAGCTGGTCAAGGTACTGAACTGGTAGAGGGTCCTGAAGGAGTACCTGTTAAAGATCTCCTACTATTTTCAGATATCACAGGTCTCAGATAAAAACCTGTCTCTGAAGTGTCCTGCTCCAAACCCCAATCAGGTCCTTGTAGCCCCCCCCCCCTCTCTTCCAGCTGTTACTAAGGACATGTCTCTGAAGTGTCCTGCTCCAAACCCCAATCAGGTCCTTGTAGCCCCCCCCCCTCTCTTCCAGCTGTTACTAAGGACATGTCTCTGAAGTGTCCTGCTCCAAACCCCAATCAGGTCCTTGTAGCCCCCCCCTCTCTTCCAGCTGTTACTAAGGACATGTCTCTGAAGTGTCCTGCTCCAAACCCCAATCAGGTCCTTGTAGCCCCCCCCCCCTCTCTTCCAGCTGTTACTAAGGACATGTCTCTGAAGTGTCCTGCTGCAAACCCCAATCAGGTCCTTGTAGCCCCCCCCCCCTCTCTTCCAGCTGTTACTAAGGACATGTCTCTGAAGTGTCCTGCTCCAAACCCCAATCAGGTCCTTGTAGCCCCCCCCCTCTCTTCCAGCTGTTACTAAGGACATGTCTCTGAAGTGTCCTGCTCCAAACCCCAATCAGGTCCTTGTAGCCCCCCCCTCTCTTCCAGCTGTTACTAAGGACATGTCTCTGAAGTGTCCTGCTCCAACCCCAATCAGGTCCTTGTAGCCCCCCCCCTCTCTTCCAGCTGTTACTAAGGACATGTCTCTGAAGTGTCCTGCTCCAAACCCCAATCAGGTCCTTGTAGCCCCCCTCTCTTCCAGCTGTTACTAAGGACATGTCTCTGAAGTGTACTGCTCCAAACCCCAATCAGGTCCTTGTAGCCCCCCCCTCTCTTCTAGCTGTTACTAAGGACATGTCTCTGAAGTGTCCTGCTCCAAACCCCAAACAGGTCCTTGTAGCCCCCCCCCTCTCTTCCAGCTGTTACTAAGGACATGTCTCTGAAGTGTCCTGCTCCAAACCCCAAACAGGTCCTTGTAGCCCCCCCTCTCTTCCAGCTGTTACTAAGGACATGTCTCTGAAGTGTCCTGCTCCAAACCCCAAACAGGTCCTTGTAGCCCCCCCCTCTCTTCCAGCTGTTACTAAGGACATGTCTCTGAAGTGTCCTGCTCCAAACCCCAAACAGGTCCTTGTAGCCCCCCCTCTCTTCCAGCTGTTACTAAGGACATGTCTCTGAAGTGTCCTGCTCCAAACCCCAAACAGGTCCTTGTAGCCCCCCCCTCTCTTCCAGCTGTTACTAAGGACATGTCTCTGAAGTGTCCTGCTCCAAACCCCAAACATATCCTTGTAGCCCCCCCTCTCTTCCAGCTGTTACTAAGGACATGTCCTCTGAAGTGTCCTGCTCCAAACCCCAAACAGATCCTTGTAGCCCCCCCCCTCTCTTCCAGCTGTTACTAAGGACATGTCTCTGAAGTGTCCTGCTCCTAACCCCAAACAGATCCTTGTAGCCCCCCCCCCTCTCTTCCAGCTGTTACTAAGGACATGTCTCTGAAGTGTCCTGCTCCAAACCCCAAAAGATCCTTGTAGCCCCCCCCCCCCTCTCTTCCAGCTGTTACTAAGGACATGTCTCTGAAGTGTCCTGCTCCAAACCCCAAACAGGTCCTTGTAGCCCCCCCCCCCTCTCTTCCAGCTGTTACTAAGGACATGTCTCTGAAGTGTCCTGCTCCAAACCCCAAACAGATCCTTGTAGCCCCCGCCCCCTCCTCCAGCTGTTACTAAGCACATGTCTCTGAAGTGTCCTGCTCCAAACCCCAATCAGATCCTTGTAGCCCCCGCCCCTCTGTTCCAGCTGTTACTAAGGACATGTCTCTGAAGTGTCCTGCTCCAAACCCCAATCAGATCCTTGTAGCCCCCCCCCCCTCTCTTCCATTTGTTACTAAGGACATGTCTCTGAAGTGTCCTGCTCCAAACCCCAAACAGATCCTTGTAGCCCCCCCTCTCTTCCAGCTGTTACTAAGGACATGTCTCTGAAGTGTCCTGCTCCAAACCCCAATCAGATCCTTGTAGCCCCCGCCCCCTCTGTTCCAGCTGTTTACTAAGGACATGTCTCTGAAGTGTCCTGCTCCAAACCCCAAACAGATCCTTGTAGCCCCCCCTCTCTTCCAGCTGTTACTAAGGATGTCTCTGAAGTGTCCTGCTCCAAACCCCAAACAGATCCTTGTAGCCCCCCCTCTCTCTTCCAGCTGTTACTAAGGGCATGTCTCTGAAGTGTCCTGCTCCAAACCCCAACAGGTCCTTGTAGCCCCCCCCCCTCTCTTCCAGCTGTTACTAAGGACATGTCTCTGAAGTGTCCTGCTCCAAACCCCAAACAGGTCCTTGTAGCCCCCCTCTCTTCCAGCTGTTACTAAGGACATGTCTCTGAAGTGTCCTGCTCCAAACCCCAAACAGGTCCTTGTAGCCCCCCCCCCTCTTTTCCAGCTGTTACTAAGGACATGTCTCTGAAGTGTCCTGCTCCAAACCCCAAACAGGTCTTGTAGCCCCCCCTCTCTTCCAGCTGTTACTAAGGACATGTCTCTGAAGTGTCCTGCTCCAAACAGGTCCTTGTAGCCCCCCCCTCTCTTCCAGCTGTTACTAAGGACATGTCTCTGAAGTGTCCTGCTCCAAACCCCAAACAGGTCCTTGTAGCCCCCCCCTCTTTTCCAGCTGTTACTAAGGACATGTCTCTGAAGTGTCCTGCTCCAAACCCCAAACAGGTCCTTGTAGCCCCCCCTCTCTTCCAGCTGTTACTAAGGACATGTCTCTGAAGTGTCCTGCTCCAAACCCCAGGTCCTTGTAGCCCTCCCCCTCTCTTCCAGCTGTTACTAAGGACATGTCTCTGAAGTGTCCTGCTCCAAACCCCAAACAGATCCTTGTAGCCCCCCCCCTCTCTTCCAGCTGTTACTAAGGACATGTCTCTGAAGTGTCCTGCTCCTAACCCCAAACAGATCCTTGTAGCCCCCCCCCTCTCTTCCAGCTGTTCCTAAGGACATGTCTCTGAAGTGTCCTGCTCCAAACCCCAAACAGATCCTTGTAGCCCCCCCCTCCCTCTCTTCCAGCTGTTACTAAGGACATGTCTCTGAAGTGTCCTGCTCCAACCCCAAACAGATCCTTGTAGCCCCCCCCCCTCTCTTCCAGCTGTTACTAAGGACATGTCTTGAAGTGTCCTGCTCCAAACCCAAACAGGTCCTTGTAGCCCCCCCCCTCCTTCCAGCTGTTACTAAGGACATGTCTCTGAAGTGTCCTGCTCCAAACCCCAAACAGATCCTTGTAGCCCCCCCCCCCCTCTCTTCCAGCTGTTACTAAGACATGTCTCTGAAGTGTCCTGCTCCAAACCCCAAACAGATCCTTGTAGCCCCCCCCCTCTCTTCCAGCTGTTACTAAGGACATGTCTCTGAAGTGTCCTGCTCCAAACCCCAAATCAGATCCTTGTAGCCCCCGCCCCCTCTGTTCCAGCTGTTACTAAGGACATGTCTCTGAAGTGTCCTGCTCCAAACCCCAATCAGATCCTTGTAGCCCCCCCCCTCTCTTCCATTTGTTACTAAGGACATGTCTCTGAAGTGTCCTGCTCCAAACCCCAAACAGATCCTTGTAGCCCTCCCTCTCTTCCAGCTGTTACTAAGGACATGTCTCTGAAGTGTCCTGCTCCAAACCCCAATCAGATCCTTGTAGCCCCGCCCCTCTGTTCCAGCTGTTACTAAGGACATGTCTCTGAAGTGTCCTGCTCCAAACCCCAAACAGATCCTTGTAGCCCCCCTCTCTTCCAGCTGTTACTAAGGACATGTCTCTGAAGTGTCCTGCTCCAAACCCCAAACAGATCCTTGTAGCCCCCCCTCTCTCTTCCAGCTGTTACTAAGGACATGTCTCTGAAGTGTCCTGCTCCAAACCCCAAACAGGGTCTAAAGCCCGCCCACATTTTAGTGATGTGGTCATGACGCAGCAAATCTGGATCAGCTCCGTTGTTCCCCCGTTTTTAGAGATGTGGGTACGGAGGAAAAGAGAGAGGGTTTATTTCCTGACACTTTGAGAGTCCTCCTGACACACCGGGGACACACCGGGGGACACACACCGGGGGACACCGGGGGGGGGACACCGGGGACACATGGTGATGTAGAAAAGACATCAAAAAGTGCATTCTGCATGATAGGAGAGCTCTAATGACAGCATGAGGTGTGGATGTTACAGTGTGGATGTTAAAGTTTATGCAATGCCCCCTACAGGTGGACCACGGCAGTGCAGTGTGGGTGGTGGGGGGGGCGGAGCCTGAGAGATATGACGCTATGGTGACGGATCAGAGGGGACGGGTCTTAGCGGCTCCGGGGGCCGACTGCATGCCCCTCCTCTTCGCTGAACGGGGGTCAAGGTCATCGGAGCCGCACACGCTGGTAAATACTGATGAGGTCATTCACACTCACTCACTAACACACTAACTAACTAGCTAAATGACACTAAACTAACAAACACATCAACTAACTAGCTAAATGACACTAACTAACAAACACATCAACTAACTAGCTAGCTAAATGACACTAACTAACAAACACATCAACTAACTAGCTAGCTAAATGAACTAACTAACAAACACATCACTAACTAGCTAGCTAAATAACTAACGAACAAACACATCAACTAACTAGCTAGCTAAATAACTAACGAACAACACATCAACTAACTAGCTAGCTAAATGAACTAACTAACAAACACATCAACTAACTAGCTAGCTAAATAACTAACGAACAAACACATCAACTAACTACTAGCTAAATAACTAATAACAAACACTCAACTAACTAGCTAGCTAAATGAACTAACTAACACACATCAACTA
>JAPTMU010000026.1:2467569-2510069 GCA_028583405.1 Pogonophryne albipinna
CCCATCCGCCTGCTCATCCATCTGTCCATCAGACACACTCGCCGCCACCCTGAGTACCATACAGTACTCTGATAGCGCCGGGTGTACATTCTCTGGCTGTGCTGTGGTTGGTGACAAACCATGCCAGAGCCCTCCACACGCTGCATTTCACACAGGCTCTCAATATCTCGTCGTTTAGGAGAATACTCGTAAACTGCGCGTTCACGCTCAACACCACTAAGGGATGAGCGGAGGTGTGTGCAGTGCTGTCCACACGAGGCGTAATAATGGCCCTCCGTGGGCTCATTACGACCGTGGGTAGGAGGTGTCTGAGACAGAGGAAAAATCCATGCTGCCTAAACCCAAAAAGTTTACGGTAGACGGATTTGAAATAGCAAGCCCAGCTGTTTTATTAACCGATAAGTTAAAAAACCCAGCCGGCTTAGGCAGCGAGCCATGCTGCCAAGTAACCAATAGGCTATTGGCAGCTGGCTTAACCGGGGAGCCTTGCTGCATATTAACTTCCCTCTGTCCATCTAACCCACGCGCCGTCACTCAAGGCGCGAACCTGCTCTGGATGTGCTGTGGTTGTCATGGTGACGAGCCACGCCAGAGCCCTCCAGACGTTGCATTTCACACAGGCTCTCCTTATGTCGCGTTTAGGAGAAGGCTCGTAAACCGGACATTTAAGGTGCGTTCACGCTCAACACCCCTAAGGGATGAGCGGAGGTGTGTGCAGTGCTGTCCACACTGTAATAATGGCACTCGTGGCTCATTACGACCGTGTGTAGGAGGTAGGTTTGGGACAGAGGAAAAAAATCCGAGCTTCCTAAAAACCAACAGGTTTTAAAGACAGCCGGTTATGCAGCGAGCCATGCTGCCTATAACCGACAGGTTAGGGGCAGCCGGCTTACCCGGTGGGCCTTGCTGCTTATTATTTTATCAATCTGTCCATGGAATACACGCGTCGCCACTCTGAGTAATACTCTGAGAGCGCACGCATGTTTTGGATGTGCTGTGGTTGTCATGGTGACGAGCCACGTCAGAGCCCTCCGCCGTTGCCCGTGAAGCAGCCCAAGAGGGGCCCGGACCGAAAAGGCTGCGAGGGGCCCTCCACACGCTGCATCTCACACCGGCTCTCATCCTGTCTCTGTTTCGGAGAAGGCTCGTAAACTGGACATTGAGGCGCGTTCACGCTCAAAACCCGCTGAGGGAATGAGCGGAGGTGTGTGCAGTGCTATTCACACAGTGCGTAATAACAGCCCTAGGCTCATTACGACCGTGTGTAGTATAGGCACATCTGGGACAGAGAAAAACCGTGCTGCCTATAACCGACAGGTTAGGAGCATCAGGTTTAACCGTCAAGCCCTGCTGTTTAATAACCTACTGGTTAATTACAGCTGGCTTGTGCCGCGAGCCCCGCTGCCGCGCTAACCAACAGGTTACAGCCGGCTCAAACGGCGAGCCCCGCTGTCTGTTAACCGTACAGGTAACAAACAGCTGGCTTATGCACCTCCACACGCTGTATTACACAGCGGCTCTCCTCATGTCGCCGTTTAGGAGAAAACTCGTAAAACGGACATTGAGGTTCACGCTCAAACCTGCTTGAGGAATGAGCGGAGGTGTGTGTGGATGCACATTTGTGACATAGGAAACAAACCCGGGCTGTCTAATTAACCGACAGGTTTTAAAGACAGCTGGTTTGAGCCGTAAGCTTTGCTGCCTAACAACCGACAGGCTGTGAGGCAGCCGCTTATGCAGCTTTATGTCATCCGGAGGAGAGCTCTCCTGAACCGGGGGAACGGGGAGATCTCATTAGGCGGCTGCCTTTCCGATGATCTCCGGGAGTTCCTGGAGAATACCGCCTATCGACGGCAGAGCCGTGATGGCGGATAGAGGGACCCGTTGACCCGTCGTCAGCCCGGCAGCCGAACCTAGGCTCGGCTACCGGGCTGACCCCGGGCCCCCGCCCCGTCTCCCCCGCCGGAGGAGAGGGAGACAGGGCGGGGGAACCACATGGTGATCCGTGAATGGAGGGGAAGGAGTCGCCTGACTGCTGCCCGCCACTCGGATCCAATAAATAAAGGGCTTGGTCCACAGAGTAAAACTCCTGGACCAGCCAATCATCCTCGGCCGCAGCAGCGAGAGTGTCCGCTCTCCACTGCCTGTGGGAGACGGACACAATGAGTGCACGACACCTGGGGAGTGAGAGCCGCGTTTGCGTGCTCTAATCCCCGGCAAAACTCACACCGTGAGCTCCGGTCGCAACTCATATGTCGGGTTGACACCGGGCCCCCATCCTGTTTCCCCCGTCCGGAGGAGAGGGAGGATGGGCCCAGGGGAACCAGGAATGCTTGCTCTTTTAGTAAGTAGCTCTTAAAAGAACTTGTTTTGCCTGTCAATGCTTCTGCAACGGAGTGCTGAAGAAAAGTAGGAGTGGATTGTAGGGACTACTTCCTATTTATACGGAAGTGAGCCCGGAGGTGGGGCCCACGTCATAGGTGGGCGTGGAATAAGTCTGTCAGTGCTGCACACGTGCAGTGGGATTAACCCAATAGCGATAGCCTTAGAGGGCGAAGCCTTATACGATATAGAACACACACACACACACACACACACACACACACACACACACACTACTAAAATATATATAAATAATCAAAGTAGGGAGGAGGAGGCCGTGAGATGAATGTTAAATTTACATTTTCCCTGCGGGCTGATGCTGTAGACAGGAAATACATATTTATGTGGACGCAGCACCCCAACACACACACACACACACACACACACACACACACACACACACACACACACACACCACACACACACACACACACACACACACACACACACACACCACACACACCACACTCACACACACACACACACAACACAACACACACACACACACACACACACACACACACACACACACACACACACACACACACACACACACACTACAGTTTGACAGTAAACACTGTGACTGAGAGCTGTAACTAACCAGTGCTTTTCTATAATAAAAGGTAAACAACGACCATCATAAAGTACCAGAGCCTGGTTAGCTGGCCGTCTCTGCTGTGATTGGTCAACCACTTAGAGATGACCCGCCCCTTAGCGTACAATGTGTTGGAGCGCTAGCCAATAGGAGCGTGAGTCTCTTTACCAATGTCAGAAAGTTTTCTTGGTCCTATTTATATTTTGGCTTCTATTACATAGCTGTGTGTGGTGTGTGTGTGTGTGTGTGTGTGTTATTTAATCTGAAGCTCAAAGGACTATCGATCGAGCCAATTAGGAAACTTATTGAGGTAACACACACACACACACACACACTCGAGCTGGTCCTCAGTGTTGCTAGGCAACCTGCTAACTCTCAGATCTGCAGCCTCTCTTCAGATGGTGTTTACGTCGTGTCTTCTCTTCATTCATCTGCTAACGAGCTGCAGATGCTAACGAGCAGCTGTCGGAGCTCTCCAGGAATATAAAGAATTCCATGAGAGCAGAATTGAATTGAGAGGTGGAGGAAACTAAAGTCAAATACACACTGCTACAAGTCAAAGTCCTGCAGTGAAGAGGTAAAGGAGCCCTGCTCTGCTCCCTGTGGTGCTCCGTCTCCTGCAGCGTGGATCCATCCTTTACTTCCCGAACATGGTGACATCACTACGTTACAATCGAGCTCCTACACAGGAAAACAATGTGGTGTGTGTGTGTTTAGGAATGGCAGGTCATCCCAGAGGAATTATACATGACCTATTTCTATAGCCATGTTCATCTGCTGCAGTCACACACACACACACACACACACACACACACACACACACACACACACACACACACACACACACACACACACACACACACACACACACGACTCCATGCAGAAAGCCTCACATGGTCGTCATGGTGACCCAGCGCCTGTCACCCTGCATGGTCACCTTGTGAAAGTGGCGTAGAGGATGAACGTGCAATAAAAGTGAGATGAAAAAATAAAATTGATATACAAATATAATTTAACCGCTTTCAACTTCTTTCTGTATTTATTTGCACAGTCTGCGATGATGATGATGATGATGATGATGATGATGATGATGATGATGATGATGATGATGATGAATATTTCTAAAAGATTTGAAGCATTAGAATAAATACAAAACCACTCTATAATATACAAACTCCATTGGCATGAATATAACAAGGACAATATTGCAAAAACAATTATGAAAGATGTTAGAAAGTCTCCCTGGTCCCCGGCTTGAGCTTCATCCTCAGGATCCATGTATCTGTGATCCTCAGGATCCATGTATCTGTGATCCTGAGGATCCATGTATCTGTGATCCTCAGGATCCGTGTATCTGTGATCCTCAGGATCCGTGTATCTGTGATCCTCAGGATCCATGTATCTGTGATCCTCAGGATCCATGTATCTGTGATCCTCAGGATCCATGTATCTGTGATCCTCTCCAGAATGGAAGGAGTCATCACATACAGAGACTAGTTCCTGAACAGTGTCCTTCACATGCTGATATCCAAGAGAGGGAGTTACACAGTCACTAGATGGAGGAATAGAAAGCAGTATTCAATGTTTACTTCAGATTAGCTCCACGTCAGAAATGAGCATGCTTGATGTCTCTCTCCATAGAGGCTGAACCATCATGTTAATCACATAGCTATCATCTGCCTCAAACAGTCCTGATGCTCTTCTAGGTAATCACACATCCTGTCATGTTCACAGCTACAGTTGGGATACCTTTGTTAGCATGCTACTCTCATGTTGGAGGAGGACACTCAGGATTTAATACGGTTTAATTGATAAGATCAAGAAAGTGTCAAACGGCTGTTGCTCCAGTGGATGCACATGTTGGTGCAAAGAGTCAAAGATGATCTGCAGTGACGTCTAACCGCTGTGTTTAGCATCCTAATGGAGGAGCGGACAGTGAAGCTGCTGAACCTTCAGGGACCCAGATACTAAAGTCCTGCTTCCTCTTTGTTAACGCTCCACAGAGCAGAGAGACTGCAGAGAGGAAGACGTCCCAGTTAACCCTTTGTTATCCTCTCTGAACGCCTGCAGCTGCTACACAACTCCATCCAGACAGATTTCATAATGATAATAGATGCAGAGTCAGGTCTACTGACACAGCTGAGAGAAAAACTACCAAATAAACATCGTAGAAAACAACTTAAAACACTATTAGACGTGGATATAAAGACAATTATGTGGACAGATGTGGAGAATTCATTAAAATCCTTCAAACACTGAGGGGCCCTGTGAGAGGAGCTCGGGGACAGATGCATTCTGGGAGCTGTAGTCTGGTGTGAGATGTGTCTGCAGGAGACAGGAAGCTGTCAGAGAGCTTTCATCAGAGAGAAGCATTGGAGCAGGAGACGCTCCCAGCAGCCATTACTGTCTCACACACACACACACACACACACACACACACACACACACACACACACACACACACACACACAGCCATTACTATCACACACACGTCAGATAGAGTGAACATTCAGACTGGATTCAACAAAAGAAGGCAGATCAGGGTTCATATAAGTCAGACCATCACATGACTTCACGTCACCACCGCTAAGCTAAAGGAGGCTAATGTTGGGCTATAAAGGAACTACAGCACGGTCACATGACTTCACGTCACCACCGCTAAGCTAAAGGAGGCTAATGTTGGGCTATAAAGGAACTACAGCACGGTCACATGACTTCACGTCACCACCGCTAAGCTAAAGGAGGCTAATGTTGGCCTATAAAGGAACTACAGCACGGTCACATGACTTCACGTCACCACCGCTAAGCTAAAGGAGGCTAATGTTGGGCTATAAAGGAACTACAGCACGGTCACATGACTTCACGTCACCACCGCTAAGCTAAAGGAGGCTAATGTTGGCCTGTAAAGGAACTACCGCACGGTCACATGACTTCACGTCACCACCGCTAAGCTAAAGGAGGCTAATGTTGGCCTATAAAGGAACTACAGCACGGTCACATGACTTCACGTCACCACCGCTAAGCTAAAGGAGGCTAATGTTGGCCTATAAAGGAACTACAGCACGGTCACATGACTTCACGTCACCACCGCTAAGCTAAAGGAGGCTAATGTTGGGCTATAAAGGAACTACAGCACGGTCACATGACTTCACGTCACCACCGCTAAGCTAAAGGAGGCTAGTGTTGGGCTATAAAGGAACTACAGCACGGTCACATGACTTCACCTCACCACCGCTAAGCTAAAGGAGGCTAATGTTGGCCTATAAAGGAACTACAGCGGGTCACATGACTTCACGTCACCACCGCTAAGCTAAAGGAGGCTAATGTTGGGCTATAAAGGAACTACAGCACGGTCACATGACTTCACGTCACCACCGCTAAGCTAAAGGAGGCTAATGTTGGCCTATAAAGGAACTACAGCACGGTCACATGACTTCACGTCACCACCGCTAAGCTAAAGGAGGCTAATGTTGGGCTATAAAGGAACTACAGCACGGTCACATGACTTCACGTCACCACCGCTAAGCTAAAGGAGGCTAATGTTGGCCTGTAAAGGAACTACCGCACGGTCACATGACTTCACGTCACCACCGCTAAGCTAAAGGAGGCTAATGTTGGCCTATAAAGGAACTACAGCACGGTCACATGACTTCACGTCACCACCGCTAAGCTAAAGGAGGCTAATGTTGGCTATAAAGGAACTACAGCACGGTCACATGACTTCACGTCACCACCGCTAAGCTAAAGGAGGCTAATGTTGGGCTATAAAGGAACTACAGCACGGTCACATGACTTCACGTCACCACCGCTAAGCTAAAGGAGGCTAGTGTTGGGCTATAAAGGAACTACAGCACGGTCACATGACTTCACCTCACCACCGCTAAGCTAAAGGAGGCTAATGTTGGCCTATAAAGGAACTACAGCACGGTCACATGACTTCACGTCACCACCGCTAGCTAAAGGAGGCTAGTGTTGGGCTATAAAGGAACTACAGCACGGTCACATGACTTCACGTCACCACCGCTAAGCTAAAGGAGGCTAATGTTGGCCTATAAAGGAACTACAGCACGGTCACATGACTTCACGTCACCACCGCTAAGCTAAAGGAGGCTAATGTTGGCCTATAAAGGAACTACAGCACGGTCACATGACTTCACGTCACCACCGCAAAGCTAAAGGAGGCTAATGTTGGCCTATAAAGGAACTACAGCACAGTCACATGACTTCACGTCACCACCGCTAAGCTAAAGGAGGCTAATGTTGGCCTATAAAGGAACTACAGCACGGTCACATGACTTCACGTCACCACCGCTAAGCTAAAGGAGGCTAATGTTGGGCTATAAAGGAACTACAGCACGGTCACATGACTTCACGTCACCACCGCTAAGCTAAAGGAGGCTAGTGTTGGGCTATAAAGGAACTACAGCACGGTCACATGACTTCACCTCACCACCGCTAAGCTAAAGGAGGCTAATGTTGGCCTATAAAGGAACTACAGCACGGTCACATGACTTCACGTCACCACCGCTAAGCTAAAGGAGGCTAGTGTTGGGCTATAAAGGAACTACAGCACGGTCACATGACTTCACGTCACCACCGCTAAGCTAAAGGAGGCTAATGTTGGCCTATAAAGGAACTACAGCACGGTCACATGACTTCACGTCACCACCGCTAAGCTAAAGGAGGCTAATGTTGGCCTATAAAGGAACTACAGCACGGTCACATGACTTCACGTCACCACCGCAAAGCTAAAGGAGGCTAATGTTGGCCTATAAAGGAACTACAGCACAGTCACATGACTTCACGTCACCACCGCTAAGCTAAAGGAGGCTAATGTTGGCCTATAAAGGAACTACAGCACGGTCACATGACTTCACGTCACCACCGCTAAGCTAAAGGAGGCTAATGTTGGGCTATAAAGGAACTACAGCACGGTCACTTGACTTCACGTCACCACCGCTAAGCTAAAGGAGGGTAATGTTGGGCTATAAAGGAACTACAGCACGGTCACATGACTTCACGTCACCACCGCTAAACTAAAGGAGGCTAATGTTGGGCTATAAAGGAAGTACAGCACGGTCACTTGACTTCACGTCACCACCGCTAAGCTAAAGGAGGTAATGTTGGGCTATAAAGGAACTACAGCACGGTCACATGACTTCACGTCACCACCGCTAAACTAAAGGAGGCTAATGTTGGGCTATAAAGGAACTACAGCACGGTCACTTGACTTCACGTCACCACCGCTAAGCTAAAGGAGGGTAATGTTGGGCTATAAAGAACTACAGCACGGTCACATGACTTCACATCACCACCGCTAAGCTAAAGGTGGCTAATGTTGGGCTATAAAGGAACTACAGCACGGTCACATGACTTCACGTCACCACCGCTAAGCTAAAGGAGGCTAATGTTGGGCTATAAAGGAACTACAGCACGGTCACATGACTTCACGTCACCACCGCTAAGCTAAAGGAGGCTAATGTTGGGCTATGAAGGAACTACAGCACGGTCACATGACTTCACGTCACCACGCTAAGCTAAAGGTGGCTAATGTTGGGCTATAAAGGAACTACAGCACGGTCACATGACTTCACATCACCACCGCTAAGCTAAAGGAGGCTAAAGTTGGGCTATAAAGGAACTACAGCACAGTCACATGACTTCACGTCACCACCGCTAAGCTAAAGGAGGCTAAAGTTGGGCTATAAAGGAACTACAGCACGGTCACATGACTTCACGTCACCACCGCTAAGCTAAAGGAGGCTAATGTTGGGCTATAAAGGAACTACAGCACGGTCACTTGACTTCACGTCACCACCGCTAAGCTAAAGGAGGGTAATGTTGGGCTATAAAGGAACTACAGCACGGTCACATGACTTCACGTCACCACCGCTAAACTAAAGGAGGCTAATGTTGGGCTATAAAGGAACTACAGCACGGTCACTGACTTCACGTCACCACCGCTAAGCTAAAGGAGGTAATGTTGGGCTATAAGGAACTACAGCACGGTCACATGACTTCACATCACCACCGCTAAGCTAAAGGTGGCTAATGTTGGGCTATGAAGGAACTACAGCACGGTCACATGACTTCACGTCACCACCGCTAAGCTAAAGGGGCTAATGTTGGGCTATAAAGGAACTACAGCACGGTCACATGACTTCACGTCACCACCGCTAAGCTAAAGGAGGCTAATGTTGGGCTATAAAGGAACTACAGCACGGTCACATGACTTCACGTCACCACCGCTAAGCTAAAGGAGGGTAATGTTGGGCTATAAAGGAACTACAGCACGGTCACATGACTTCACATCACCACCGCTAAGCTAAAGGAGGGTAATGTTGGGCTATAAAGGAACTACAGCACGGTCACATGACTTCACGTCACCACCGCTAAGCTAAAGGAGGCTAATGTTGGCTATAAAGGAACTACAGCACGGTCACATGACTTCACGTCACCACCGCTAAGCTAAAGGAGGCTAATGTTGGGCTATAAAGGAACTACAGCACGGTCACTGACTTCACGTCACCACCGCTAAGCTAAAGGAGGCTAATGTTGGGCTATAAAGGAACTACAGCACGGTCACATGACTTCACATCACCACCGCTAAGCTAAAGGTGGCTAATGTTGGGCTATAAAGGAACTACAGCACGGTCACATGACTTCACGTCACCACCGCTAAGCTAAAGGAGGCTAATGTTGGGCTATAAAGGAACTACAGCACGGTCACATGACTTCACGTCACCACCGCTAAGCTAAAGGAGGCTAATGTTGGCTATAAAGGAACTACAGCACGGTCACATGACTTCACCTCACCACCGCTAAGCTAAAGGAGGCTAATGTGTGGCCTATAAAGGAACTACAGCACGGTCACATGACTTCACGTCACCACCGCTAAGCTAAAGGAGGCTAATGTTGGGCTATAAAGGAACTACAGCACGGTCACATGACTTCACGTCACCACCGCTAAGCTAAAGGAGGCTAAAGTTGGCCTATAAAGGAACTACAGCACGGTCACATGACTTCACGTCACCACCGCTAAGCTAAAGGAGGCTAAAGTTGGGCTATAAAGGAACTACAGCACGGTCACATGACTTCACGTCACCACCGCTAAGCTAAAGGAGGCTAAGTTGGGCTATAAAGGAACTACAGCACGGTCACATGACTTCACGTCACCACCGCTAAGCTAAAGGAGGCTAAAGTTGGCTATAAAGGAACTACAGCACGGTCACATGACTTCACGTCACCACCGCTAAGCTAAAGGAGGCTAATGTTGGCTATAAAGGAACTACAGCACGGTCACATGACTTCACGTCACCACCGCTAAGCTAAAGGAGGCTAATGTTGGGCCTATAAAGGAACTACAGCACGGTCACATGACTTCACGTCACCACCGCTAAGCTAAAGGAGGCTAATGTTGGGCTATAAAGGAACTACAGCACGGTCACATGACTTCACGTCACCACCGCTAAGCTAAAGGAGGCTATGTTGGGCTATAAAGGAACTACAGCACGGTCACATGACTTCACGTCACCACCGCTAAGCTAAAGGAGGCTAATGTTGGCTATAAAGGAACTACAGCACGGTCACATGACTTCACGTCACCACCGCTAAGCTAAAGGAGGCTAATGTTGGGCTATAAAGGAACTACAGCACGGTCACATGACTTCACGTCACCACCGCTAAGCTAAAGGAGGCTAATGTTGGCTATAAAGGAACTACAGCACGGTCACATGACTTCACGTCACCACCGCTAAGCTAAAGGAGGCTAATGTTGGCTATAAAGGAACTACAGCACGGTCACATGACTTCACGTCACCACCGCAAACTAAAGGAGGCTAATGTTGGCTATAAAGGAACTACAGCACGGTCACATGACTTCATGTCACCACCGCTAACTAAAGGAGGCTAATGTTGGGCTATAAAGGAACTACAGCACGGTCACATGACTTCACGTCACCACCGCTAAGCTAAAGGAGGCTAATGTTGGGCTATAAAGGAACTACAGCACGGTCACTTGACTTCACGTCACCACCGCTAAGCTAAAGGAGGCTAATGTTGGACTATGAAGGAACTACAGCACGGTCACATGACTTCACATCACCACCGCTAAGCTAAAGGTGGCTAATGTTGGGCTATAAAGGAACTACAGCACGGTCACATGACTTCACGTCACCACCGCTAAGCTAAAGGAGGCTAATGTGGGCTATAAAGGAACTACAGCACGGTCACATTGACTTCACGTCACCACCGCTAAGCTAAAGGAGGCTAATGTTGGGCTATAAAGGAACTACAGCACGGTCACTTGACTTCACGTCACCACCGCTAAGCTAAAGGAGGGTAATGTTGGGCTATAAAGGAACTACAGCACGGTCACATGACTTCACATCACCACCGCTAAGCTAAAGGTGGCTAATGTTGGGCTATAAAGGAACTACAGCACGGTCACATGACTTCACGTCACCACCGCTAACTAAAGGAGGCTAATGTTGGGCTATAAGGAACTACAGCACGGTCACTGACTTCACGTCACCACCGCTAAGCTAAAGGTGGCTAATGTTGGGCTATAAGGAACTACAGCACGGTCACATGACTTCACGTCACCACCGCTAAACTAAAGGAGGCTAATGTTGGGCTATAAAGGAACTACAGCACGGTCACATGACTTCACGTCACCACCGCTAAGCTAAAGGAGGCTAAAGTTGGGCTATAAAGGAACTACAGCACGGTCACATGACTTCACGTCACCACCGCTAAGCTAAAGGAGGCTAATGTTGGGCTATAAAGGAACTACAGCACGGTCACATGACTTCACGTCACCACCGCTAACTAAAGGAGGCTAATGTTGGGCTATAAAGGAACTACAGCACGGTCACATGACTTCACATCACCACCGCTAAGCTAAAGGAGGCTAATGTTGGGCTATAAAGGAACTACAGCACGGTCACATGACTTCACGTCACCACCGCTAAACTAAAAGGCTAATGTTGGGCTATAAAGGAACTACAGCACGGTCACATGACTTCACGTCACCACCGCTAAGCTAAAGGTGGCTAATGTTGGGCTATAAAGGAACTACAGCACGGTCACTGACTTCACGTCACCACCGCTAAGCTAAAGGGCTAATGTTGGGCTATAAAGGAACTACAGCACGGTCACATGACTTCACTCACCACCGCTAAGCTAAAGGAGGCTAATGTTGGGCTATAAAGGAACTACAGCACGGTCACATGACTTCACGTCACCACCGCTAAGCTAAAGGAGGCTAATGTTGGGCTATAAAGGAACTACAGCACGGTCACATGACTTCACGTCACCACCGCTAAGCTAAAGGAGGCTAATGTTGGGCTATAAAGGAACTACAGCACGGTCACATGACTTCACGTCACCACCGCTAAGCTAAAGGAGGCTAATGTTGGGCTATAAAGGAACTACAGCACGGTCACATGACTTCACTCACCACCGCTAAGCTAAAGGAGGCTAAAGTTGGGCTATAAAGGAACTACAGCACGGTCACATGACTTCACCTCACCACCGCTAAGCTAAAGGAGGCTAAAGTTGGGCTATAAAGGAACTACAGCACGGTCCATGACTTCACGTCACCACCGCTAAGCTAAAGGAGGCTAAAGTTGGGCTATAAAGGAACTACAGCACGTCACATTGACTTCACGTCACCACCGCTAAGCTAAAGGAGGGTAATGTTGGGCTATAAGGAACTACAGCACGGTCACATGACTTCACGTCACCACCGCTAAGCTAAAGGAGGGTAATGTTGGGCTATAAAGGAACTACAGCACGGTCACATTGACTTCACGTCACCACCGCTAAGCTAAAGGTGGCTAATGTTGGGCTATAAAGGAACTACAGCACGGTCACATGACTTCACGTCACCACCGCTAAGCTAAAGGAGGCTAATGTTGGGCTATAAAGGAACTACAGCACGGTCACATGACTTCACGTCACCACCGCTAAGCTAAAGGAGGCTAATGTTGGCTATAAAGGAACTACAGCACGGTCACTTGACTTCACGTCACCACCGCTAAGCTAAAGGGGCTAATGTTGGGCTATAAAGGAACTACAGCACGGTCACATGACTTCACATCACCACCGCTAAGCTAAAGGGGCTAAGTTGGGCTATAAAGGAACTACAGCACGGTCACATGACTTCACGTCACCACCGCTAAGCTAAAGGAGGCTAAAGTTGGGCTATAAAGGAACTACAGCACGGTCACATGACTTCACGTCACCACCGCTAAGCTAAAGGAGGCTAATGTTGGGCTATAAAGGAACTACAGCACGGTCACATGACTTCACGTCACCACCGCTAAGCTAAAGGAGGCTAATGTTGGGCTATAAAGGAACTACAGCACGGTCACATGACTTCACGTCACCACCGCTAAGCTAAAGGAGGCTAATGTTGGGCTATAAAGGAACTACAGCACGGTCACATGACTTCACGTCACCACCGCTAAGCTAAAGGAGGCTAATGTTGGGCTATAAAGGAACTACAGCACGGTCACATGACTTCACGTCACCACCGCTAAGCTAAAGGGGCTAATGTTGGGCTATAAAGGAACTACAGCACGGTCACATGACTTCACGTCACCACCGCTAAGCTAAAGGTGGCTAATGTTGGGCTATAAAGGAACTACAGCACGGTCACATGACTTCACGTCACCACCGCTAAGCTAAAGGAGGCTAATGTTGGGCTATAAAGGAACTACAGCACGGTCACATGACTTCACGTCACCACCGCTAAGCTAAAGGAGGCTAATGTTGGCTATAAAGGAACTACAGCACGGTCACATGACTTCACGTCACCACCGCTAAGCTAAAGGTGGCTAATGTTGGGCTATAAAGGAACTACAGCACGGTCACATGACTTCACGACCACCGCTAAGCTAAAGGAGGCTAATGTTGGGCTATAAAGGAACTACAGCACGGTCACATGACTTCACGTCACCACCGCTAAGCTAAAGGAGGCTAATGTTGGGCTATAAGGAACTACAGCACGGTCACATGACTTCACACTCACCACCGCTAAGCTAAAGGAGGCTAAAGTTGGGCTATAAAGGAACTACAGCACGGTCACATGACTTCACATCACCACCGCTAAGCTAAAGGAGGCTAAAGTTGGGCTATAAAGGAACTACAGCACGGTCACATGACTTCACGTCACCACCGCTAAGCTAAAGGAGGCTAAAGTTGGGCTATAAAGGAACTACAGCACGGTCACATGACTTCACGTCACCACCGCTAAGCTAAAGGAGGCTAAAGTTGGGCTATAAAGGAACTACAGCACGGTCACATGACTTCACGTCACCACCGCTAAGCTAAAGGAGGCTAAAGTTGGGCTATAAAGGAACTACAGCACGGTCACATGACTTCACGTCACCACCGCTAAGCTAAAGGAGGCTAAAGTTGGCCTATAAAGGAACTACAGCACGGTCACATGACTTCACGTCACCACCGCTAAGCTAAAGGAGGCTAATGTTGGCCTATAAAGGAACTACAGCACGGTCACATGACTTCACGTCACCACCGCTAAGCTAAAGGAGGCTAATGTTCCTATAAAGGAACTACAGCACGGTCACATGACTTCACGTCACCACCGCTAAGCTAAAGGAGGCTAATGTTGGGCTATAAAGGAACTACAGCACGGTCACATGACTTCACGTCACCACCGCTAAGCTAAAGGAGGCTAGTGTTGGGCTATAAAGGAACTACAGCACGGTCACATGACTTCACGTCACCACCGCTAAGCTAAAGGAGGCTAATGTTGGCTATAAAGGAACTACAGCACGGTCACATGACTTCACGTCACCACCGCTAAGCTAAAGGAGGCTAATGTTGGGCTATAAAGGAACTACAGCACGGTCACATGACTTCACGTCACCACCGCTAAGCTAAAGGAGGCTAATGTTGGCCTATAAAGGAACTACAGCACGGTCACATGACTTCACGTCACCACCGCTAAGCTAAAGGAGGCTAATGTTGGCCTATAAAGGAACTACAGCACGGTCACATGACTTCACGTCACCACCGCTAAGCTAAAGGAGGCTAATGTTGGCCTATAAAGGAACTACAGCACGGTCACATGACTTCACGTCACCACCGCTAAGCTAAAGGAGGCTAATGTTGGCTATAAAGGAACTACAGCACGGTCACATGACTTCACGTCACCACCGCTAAGCTAAAGGAGGCTAATGTTGGCCTATAAAGGAACTACAGCACGGTCACATGACTTCACGTCACCACCGCTAAGCTAAAGGAGGCTAATGTTGGGCTATAAAGGAACTACAGCACGGTCACTGACTTCACGTCACCACCGCTAACTAAAGGAGGCTAATGTTGGCTATAAAGGAACTACAGCACGGTCACATGACTTCACGTCACCACCGCTAAGCTAAAGGAGGCTAATGTTGGGCTATAAAGGAACTACAGCACGGTCACATGACTTCACGTCACCACCGCTAAGCTAAAGGAGGCTAATGTTGGGCTATAAAGGAACTACAGCACGGTCACATGACTTCACGTCACCACCGCTAAGCTAAAGGAGGCTAATGTTGGGCTATAAAGGAACTACAGCACGGTCACATGACTTCACGTCACCACCGCTAAGCTAAAGGAGGCTAATGTTGGGCTATAAAGGAACTACAGCACGGTCACATGACTTCACGTCACCACCGCTAAGCTAAAGGAGGCTAATGTTGGGCTATAAAGGAACTACAGCACGGTCACATGACTTCACGTCACCACCGCTAAGCTAAAGGAGGCTAATGTTGGGCTATAAAGGAACTACAGCACGGTCACATGACTTCACGTCACCACCGCTAAGCTAAAGGAGGCTAATGTTGGGCTATAAAGGAACTACAGCACGGTCACATGACTTCACGTCACCACCGCTAAGCTAAAGGAGGCTAATGTTGGGCTATAAAGGAACTACAGCACGGTCACTGACTTCACGTCACCACCGCTAAGCTAAAGGAGGGTAATGTTGGGCTATAAAGGAACTACAGCACGGTCACATGACTTCACGTCACCACCGCTAAGCTAAAGGGGTAATGTTGGGCTATAAAGGAACTACAGCACGGTCACATGACTTCACGTCACCACCGCTAAGCTAAAGGGCTAATGTTGGGCTATAAAGGAACTACAGCACGGTCACATGACTTCACGTCACCACCGCTAAGCTAAAGGTGGCTAATGTTGGGCTATAAAGGAACTACAGCACGGTCACATGACTTCACGTCACCACCGCTAAGCTAAAGGTGGGTAATGTTGGGCTATAAAGGAACTACAGCACGGTCACATGACTTCACGTCACCACCGCTAAGCTAAAGGAGGGTAATGTTGGGCTATAAAGGAACTACAGCACGGTCACATGACTTCACGTCACCACCGCTAAGCTAAAGGTGGCTAATGTTGGGCTATAAAGGAACTACAGCACGGTCACATGACTTCACGTCACCACCGCTAAGCTAAAGGTGGCTAATGTTGGGCTATAAAGGAACTACAGCACGGTCACATGACTTCACGTCACCACCGCTAAGCTAAAGGGGGCTAATGTTGGGCTATAAAGGAACTACAGCACGGTCACATGACTTCACGTCACCACCGCTAAGCTAAAGGAGGCTAATGTTGGGCTATAAAGGAACTACAGCACGGTCACATGACTTCACGTCACCACCGCTAAGCTAAAGGAGGCTAATGTTGGGCTATAAAGGAACTACAGCACGGTCACATGACTTCACGTCACCACCGCTAAGCTAAAGGAGGCTAATGTTGGGCTATAAAGGAACTACAGCACGGTCACATGACTTCACGTCACCACCGCTAAGCTAAAGGAGGCTAATGTTGGGCTATAAAGGAACTACAGCACGGTCACATGACTTCACGTCACCACCGCTAAGCTAAAGGAGGCTAATGTTGGGCTATAAAGGAACTACAGCACGTCACATGACTTCACATCACCACCGCTAAGCTAAAGGAGGCTAAAGTTGGGCTATAAAGGAACTACAGCACGGTCACATGACTTCACGTCACCACCGCTAAGCCTAAAGGGCTAAAGTTGGGCTATAAAGGAACTACAGCACGGTCACATGACTTCACGTCACCACCGCTAAGCTAAAGGAGGCTAATGTTGGGCTATAAAGGAACTACAGCACGGTCACATGACTTCACGTCACCGCTAAGCTAAAGGAGGCTAATGTTGGGCTATAAAGGAACTACAGCACGGTCACATGACTTCACGTCACCACCGCTAAGCTAAAGGAGGCTAATGTTGGGCTATAAAGGAACTACAGCACGGTCACATGACTTCACTCACCACCGCTAAGCTAAAGGAGGCTAATGTTGGGCTATAAAGGAACTACAGCACGGTCACATGACTTCACGTCACCACCGCTAAGCTAAAGGAGGCTAAAGTTGGGCTATAAAGGAACTACAGCACGGTCACATGACTTCACGTCACCACCGCTAAGCTAAAGGAGGCTAAAGTTGGGCTATAAAGGAACTACAGCACGTCACATGACTTCACGTCACCACCGCTAAGCTAAAGGAGGCTAAAGTTGGGCTATAAAGGAACTACAGCACGGTCACATGACTTCACGTCACCACCGCTAAGCTAAAGGAGGCTAAAGTTGGGCTATAAAGGAACTACAGCACGGTCACATGACTTCACGTCACCACCACTTTTAGACACTTGTTAGCAACCTCTGTTTTTAAATCTTAAATGTACTGATGTATTTCATGTCGTAGGACAAACCGTTAAAATCTCTTGAGCTTGTCTTAACCACAGACCTTATTTCAGGCTAACAACCAAAAACACATTCAGAAAACTATTGAGCTCCAGTCAAGGGGACAGGAAGTGATGAAATGCTGACTCATATTAGGGTTGAGGACTCATCCCTGCAGCTCTCTGTATTAAAGCCACATTAGAAACTCTGCACTGGAGAAATAAATGTGTTTGTTCTCCAGTGCAGAGTTTCCACAATGAATCTCTCACAGATACACATCATGTCAGACACTCAACACTTAGCCTACACTTAACCCTGCAGAGTGTGTGTGTGTGTGTGTGTGTGTGTGTGTGTGTGTGATGAGTAGGGGAGGCTGTGGGAAACAGAAGTCATGTCATCCTTCTTCAGCCGGCCTAATGGGAAGAGCAAGAGCCTGCTGCTTATCTACACACACACACACACACACACACACACACACACACACACACACACACACACACACACACACACACACACACACACACACACACACACACACACACACACACACACACACACACACACACACACACACACACACACACACACACACACACACACACACACACACACACACACACACACACACACACACACACACACACACAGCTGCTGCCTTTACTTCCTGCAGCTTTTTGTGTTTCTCGTTTATTTGTTAAAAAGGTAAATAAATACATTTTAATCCCAAATATTAAGTGTGTTAAAGATTTGTAATATGTATTATTTTGATGTAAAACAAATGCATGTATTTAGTTTCCTCTACTTTAGTGTATTCTAACTTATTCTGTATATGTTATATTGCTTAAACACTATATAGATATTCAGTATATCTCTTCATTGTGTGTTTATATTTACTGTTTATGTTTTATATATATATGTAAATAAACCTAAATGTAGAAAATATTCATTGATTTATTTGTAATATTCTTTATATTCATTGCTTTGACAGATGAAATCCAAATGATATGCTTGTCCTCTAGTACACGTGTTTAACTCAGATACATTTCTTCATGCCTTCTCTGGACATGATGAGGATCAGCATCTCCTTATTGGACCTGGTGTGTAACTCACGATCGTTGCCATGTCAACGCAGCAACACAATCTAAGTGAAGTCCATCTCATCTCAGGAGGAAACGCATGCAGGTCAGAAAGACGTCATCAAGTCTGGATGCATTTTATGAATGAATTCACTTCAGCTGCTGCTCAGAGAGATCTGGGGGGTGCACTACGAAGCCGGATGTTCTCTTAGCGGCTAACTTCAGGTTAACTCCGTCTTTCCGGTCCTACGAAGCTGGTTCTCTTCTTAGCGGCTAGATCTCCATGGTAACTGATGCTGAGCAGCTAACCTGCTCCGGAGCAGGTTAGGTTGCAGGCTAAGAGCTCAACTCAGTGAGAGCACCGCCTGCTGACCAATCAGAGCTCAGTGTGCGGAGTTTAAAGCGATCAAGTCATATTACAGGAGAAAGGAAATACAGAAAAGCTGCCGTTGCAGGAAAGACGGCCGGCAACAATCACCGACTGTGTGAACGTGAACATGAATAGAATATCACCTCCATCTTCAGAGCAATCTGACTATTATAACATTAGCGTTAAGAAAGCTTACTGAAATATCTGCCACAACATCAGTAACCGGATCAGAGTAACATTAAGTACAGTCCGCGGCATATCACTTCATAATGTATCATATATCTCCTTATCTGAGTCAGCTGAGCCGTATCTGGCCGTGCAACACTCACAGAGTCACAGACTGGATGCAGAAGGATTATTTTAAGCAACACATTAAGTTGAGGAAACACTCGAGTCAAATGTAATGAAAGTCAGATGGTGTCTTAGACGGGCAGTGATATCATAAACCTGTTAACGCATTCAAACACTTGTTCTGTTACCAGCTGTATTCACCTTGCAGGTGCAGCTCTGTGGCTTTGATCCTGGATCAAGTGTTTAAGTCATGTTTAAAGTTTAACTTCTTCATATGTCTAATATTATAGCTTTTCATTCAGGAAGTATGACGCTGCGCTGTCAGTACGCTTCTCCATGTCTGTGATTGGTCGAATGCTCCAGATACCACCCCTCTCATGTGAACACCTAACTAGATAGGACACGGCTGGCTTGAGCGATCCACTTGATAACCCGCGTCGTAGGACCGCTTAGCGAGATGTGTATGTTTTGGATTAGGCCAACCGGCTAACTCAAACATATCCAGGTTAGGTTGAACCGGCTTCGTAGTGCAGGCCCCTGATGCTCTGGTTTGTGTTGTTGTTCAGTGTGTCTGTGCATGTGTGCACACAGACAACACATATGTTGTTGTTATTGCATTAACATTAACATACAAACAATAAAACACACAATATTTTTGGAATAAACGTCATTTTTCAAGCAAAAGAACAACAAAACGGTGAAGATGTGATGCTTATTATAGCCAATTGAATATTGTAAGAGCTTAACCCTAATGAGTTGACTGACTGTTTGAGATGAAAAGCATTTGGATATTAATTGAAGTAAAACATTTCTCCGGCTCTGAATCCTCACATATGACTGTTAGCTCATTTCTTTGACATACAACTATATTTATGGGGTCTTTTCTAACATGTTACAGCCCAACACATGAACTAATAAAGCAGAAACTGTACAGATGAACTGATGATGGTAATAATATTTAGTCGCAGCTCTATATTTTCTAAGTGTGTCGCTCTGATGCTCTCACAGACAGGAAGTCAATCCCATTTCCTGCAGCTCTCCTCTGCTTCAGCAGAAACCAGATTTACTTGATGTGTCGCCAAGAAAAGACCCCACATCACTGCACACACACACACACACACACACACACACACGCACACACACGCACCCGCACGCACGCACCCGCACGCACGCAACTGCACACACACACGCACCCGCACACACGCACGCACACACGCACGCACACACACACGCACACATACGCACACACACACACACACACACACACACACGCACACACACACACACATACGCACACACACACACACACACACGCACACACACGCGCAACTGCACACACACACACGCACGCACACACACACGCACGCACGCGCACACACGCACGCATACACGCACACACACGCACGCACGCAACTGCACACACACGCACCCGCACACACGCACGCACCCGCACGCACGCACCCGCACGCACGCAACTGCACACACACACGCACCCGCACACACGCACGCACACACGCACGCACACACACACGCACACATACGCACACACACACGCACACACACACACACACACGCACACATACGCACACACACACGCACACACACACACACACACACACACACACGCACACACACACGCGCAACCGCACACACACACACTCACGCACACACACACGCACGCACGCACACACACGCACGCATACACGCACACACACGCACGCAACTGCACACACACACGCACCCGCACACACGCACGCACCCGCACGCACGCACGCAACTGCACACACACACGCACCCGCACACACGCACGCACCCGCACACACACACACGCACGCACACACACACACACACGCACATACATGCACGCACACACACACACGCACCATTGTGAGATTAGAAAGCACTTCAGTCACAGCAGCTCTTCCCTCCGGCTGCTTCCTCCATCACTCTGAAGGCAGTGTCTCCTTTGATGTGTGTGTGTGTGTGTGTGTGTGTGTGTGTGCACGCGCGTGTGTGTGTGCACGCGCGTGTGTGTGTCCTGTATAGTGCGGAAATGATTAGTCCGATGGACGTTAAGTCGATCTGCAGAAAATGAATCTGTCACTTTGATTTTAGATTAGTTTTGGAGGCAATTATAAAACGTTTGCTGGTTCCAGTTTCTCAGACGAGGCAGAGACGCCATCGAGAGGAAATACTCCTACTGGATGATACTCTTGACACCGATTTAATCACATATTTGTCAATAACAACATCTCTGTTTTGATTGGTCAACCGCTAAGAGATGTCACTTTGGGATTGTAGCCTTTGTAGACCCTTTACATGCACACAAACATACAGAGCTACAGGAGAGGGAACACCACAGAAAGCAGAAGAGGGCTGATTTAAGAACATCTGTGTGCATCTGGTCCAATGTGTTCTGAACTAAGAGAAAAGGAGTCAAATATAACATAAAAACCCGATTATGAGAGGCTGCTGCAGTGTTCACACTGAGCTGTACATCTCACGGTTTAATTCATACGACAGACGATGAGAAACAGCTGTGTGCAGAGAGAGAGGTTCAGAGCCAAGAGTCAGTCTGATGCAGCTTCAGTGGATCAATACACACACACACACACACACACACACACACACACACACACACACACACACACACACACACACACACACACACACACACACACACACACACACACACACACACACACACACACACACACACACACACACACACACACACACACACACACACACACACACACACACACACACACACACACACACACACACTAATGCACTCTCCTTCAGAGGCCTCTAACCTGATTTGATCCCCCTCCCCCATTTGTCCTAGCCTTAATCACAGAGAAACATTTCGTCTCAATTCCCTCTTTCTGTGTTAGCCGAACACAGTGTTCTAATTACACCTTTAGCTTGGGTTAGGCAATATGGAAAAATATCACAATATTTCCTACAGATACCTCGATATCGATAATGCAACGCAAGTGTATGGTAGATGATTTAGATTTAGCACAAGTACTATCAGTAATGTGGACATAATAGCTAAACCTGGAAAGGTAAATAATAAAACAGATAAAAAAAGACTTTTATATATTTTATATACGCGCCCTAACCAGATTTAAATCTTTATGTCACGAGGATAAGAGAAACACTACCGCGTCTCTCCACAGGGGGCGCCTAAATCCACACAAAAGTTTGTGTTGTGCAATTGACGCTTTATCGTGAATATGCAGAAGCTAGTATTGTGTAAGACATGTTAATTTACCCCCAGAGTCAGAGATCAAGGAGCATGCTGTAAGTGAGTATCGTCCAATCAGAACCTTTGCAACGTGTCAAAGTGTCTCCGGGCAGGATATTTAACCCCAAACTGCTCCCATAAACATGCATTACGGTATTAAAGTGTGTAAGTTGCTTTGAATAATAGCTCAATTAAATATAATGCAAAAAACTGTACTGGACTTTTAGGGGTCCCCAGAAAATGTGTGGGACCTCAGGGTTTGGTCCCCACAAGGTGAGGACAACAAGAAAACTCACACACGAGATATAGCAGCCAGGTATATATTGCACAGCTATTAACAGCATATATATATATTTCACATAATTGGTATTATAGTCTATGTTGTTATATATGTGTCAGGTCTACCAGGACCATGAAGGTTATATAGTCTGACTGGAAGGAAGGAAACCAACAAATGAACCTGTGTCTCTTACACCTTATCTAAAGCTTATGTGTAGCTGTTTATAATCGTGTGCCTTAGTGTTATATGTGAATTATATTAATGAGCCGCACAATATCAGCTTCTTCTTTCTGCCCGTCGTCACTGAAGCATTGTGTCTGAAATATGGAGGTACGATAAGATAAGAGGTACTTTATTGATCCCAAATTGGGAAATGTTTGCGATGCAGCAGCATAAAAAGACAAGGCATTGCACATAAGTAGAAATTAAAGAGTAGAAATAATCAATTTAAACATGGAGACAGGAAGCATTAGAGGTTTAACATGTGAGGAGAATTCATTACTTTGCACGTGTCATTAATTACTGTAAGCTTTGGGATGGTTTATAGTACATGCGTTTTAATATCCCTTCAAACGGTCTCATAGTAGTTTTCCGAGGCAACAGAAATCCCCAGTACTTTTTGGGTCCCCAGAAAATGTGTGGTCCCCACAAGGTGAGGAAAACAAGAAAACACACACAAACACACACATTCTGTTTGCAGCCGTCCCTGGTGACTAAATCCTCCCGTGGTGGAACACAGCCTAATGCTGCCTCCGTGTCTCCAAACAAAACCACAATGAGCGCCAGCCGTCCCCCATTGACGCCGCACCGGGGGTCAATTAGCGTCTTTGCTCTGAGGCGTCTGCAGGAACACAGGAAGAGGACGGATAATCGCATTACGCCAGCTAACGGTGTAATGAGCTGCGGGGAAACATAATGCCAGCAGCAGACTTTGTGCAGAATGTTGTTCTGAGTCTCTCGGCCCACACGAGGCGTTCAGGGGACGCGGTAATCCGCGGCTCTCTGAGGCTGAGAGGTAGCCGTGTTCACAGATAGACGAAGAGGGACCTGCCTTTTTCTCTACTCGTATTTTAGGCATTGATGTGTACTTCTTTGTCTCTATTGGTATTTTGTAAATGTGTGCTTTGTCTCTATATTTAACATGCTAGCTTTCCTTTAACCTGATATGTCACTTTCCAAATGAGGACATTCTGATCTGACTTTTCCTCTTTTCTTTTTACAAATCAATAACATTATCTAACATAAATCAGAATGCCTTCATCCGTCCCACAGAGGGGAAATGTGCACGTGTTAGAGCAAGAGCAGAGACAGCTTCATGTTAACCAAGAAGCTGCATACTAAGAATTACACAAGTTTACAAAGTATACAAAATATGAACAGAATTATCATCTTGTTCTTTCTGCCCGTCGTCACTGAAGCATCGTGCCTGAAGTATGGAGGTAAGATAAGGTAAGAGGCACTTTATTGATCCCATATGGGGACATGTTTGCGATGCAGCAGCATAAACAACAACAGAACAAAACGAGGCACTGCAGAGAAGTATAAATGAAAGAGTAGAAATAAACAATACTAGAATGTAAACATCGAGAGAGGAAGCAGCAGAGGGTTCATTGACGTGAGGAGAATTCAACGTAATAAACACGTGTCATTAATTACTGTGAGCTTTGGGTTTGTTTAGAATACATTTTAAGATCCTTTTAAACGGTCTCATGTAATCTGAGGCACATGTTCTATCCATGCATCACACACACACACACACACACACACACACACACACACACACACACACACACACACACACACACACACACACACACACACACACACACACACACACACACACACACACACACACACACACACACACACACACACACACACACACTAATGAATCAGATAGGAGACTGACCATGTGGGGTCCGGCTAAAGGCCACGTGTTCTCTCTCCTCTAGCCCTGAATCTCCTGTTTGAAGAACTGGAACACGTTCAGGTCGAAGCAGAACTCACGAGGAGGAGGGTGTACGCGGTGATTCTATAAGTACACACATGATCCTGCAACAGTATAACTATATATCATATTCCATGTACTTGAATACAGACTCTTCTGGCACTATCTCTATTGTGTCTGTACTCACGTCTCAAACATCCTCTGTGTGATCTGTGCCTCCATGCTGGAGGACACTTCAGCTTCTCATGTCCTCTGCAGCCGCTGAGCTCCAGGAGACTCTTGGAACTGAAGAACGTTCATATCTTTCAAACACCTTCGTGTTGGTGCAGAATGCCCAACGTGCCTCTGGTCTGCGTGAGCAGCATCCTGACTGCAGCCAGGCTCTGATCAGAGAGCTGCAGGAAGTGCTCCTCCTCTGAGACCAGCTCCCTGTGCTCCGTCACGCAGCAACACACACCTGAGACCAGGTAGAGCAACACACACCTGAGACCAGGTAGAGCAACACACACCTGAGACCAGGTAGAGCAACACACACCTGAGACCAGGTAGCAACACACACCTGAGACCAGGTAGAGCAACACACACCTGAGACAGGTAGAGCAACACACACCTGAGACCAGGTAGAGCAACACACACCTGAGACCAGGTAGAGCAACACACACCTGAGACCAGGTAGAGCAACACACACCTGAGACCAGGTAGAGCAACACACACCTGAGACCAGGCAGAGCAACACACACCTGAGACCAGGTAGAGCAACACACACCTGAGACCAGGTAGAGCAACACACACCTGAGATCAGGCAGAGCAACACACACCTGAGACCAGGCAGAGCAACACACACCTGAGACCAGGTAGAGCAACACACACCTGAGACCAGGTAGAGCAACACACACCTGAGATCAGGTAGAGCAACACACACCTGAGACCAGGTAGAGCAACACACACCTGAGACCAGGTAGAGCAATACACACCTGAGACCAGGTAGAGCAACACACACCTGAGACCAGGTAGAGCAACACACACCTGAGACCAGGTAGAGCAACACACACCTGAGACCAGGTAGAGCAACACACACCTGAGACCAGGTAGAGCAACACACACCTGAGACCAGGTAGAGCAACACACACCTGAGACCAGGTAGAGCAATACACACCTGAGACCAGGTAGAGCAACACACACCTGAGACCAGGTAGAGCAACACACACCTGAGACCAGGCAGAGCAACACAGACCTGAGATCAGGCAGAGCAACACACACCTGAGACCAGGTAGAGCAACACACACCTGAGACCAGGTAGAGCAACACACACCTGAGATCAGGTAGAGCAACACACACCTGAGATCAGGCAGAGCAACACAGACCTGAGATCAGGTAGAGCAACACACACCTGAGACCAGGCAGAGCAACACACACCTGAGACCAGGTAGAGCAACACACACCTGAGACCAGGTAGAGCAACACACACCTGAGACCAGGCAGAGCAACACACACCTGAGACCAGGTAGAGCAACACACACCTGAGACCAGGTAGAGCAACACACACCTGAGACCAGGAGAGCAACACACACCTGAGATCAGGTAGAGCAACACACACCTGAGATCAGGTAGAGCAACACACACCTGAGATCAGGTAGAGCAACACACACCTGAGACCAGGTAGAGCAACACACACCTGAGACCAGGCAGAGCAACACACACCTGAGACAGGTAGAGCAACACACACCTGAGACAGGCAGAGCAACACACACCTGAGATCAGGTAGAGCAACACACACCTGAGACAGGCAGAGCAACACACACCTGAGACCAGGTAGAGCAACACACACCTAGACCAGGTAGAAGCAACACACCTGAGACCAGGTAGAGCAACACACACCTGAGACCAGGTAGAGCAACACACACCTGAGATCAGGTAGAGCAACACACACCTGAGACCAGGTAGAGCAACACACACCTGGATCAGGCAGAGCAACACAGACCTAGATCAGGTAGAGCAACACACACCTGAGACCAGGCAGAGCAACACCACACCTGAGACCAGGTAGAGCAACACACACCTGAGACCAGGTAGAGCAACACACACCTGAGACCAGGTAGAGCAACACACACCTGAGATCAGGTAGAGCAACACACACCTGAGACCAGGTAGAGCAACACACACCTGAGATCAGGCAGAGCAACACACACCTGAGATCAGGTAGAGCAACACACACCTGAGACCAGGTAGAGCAACACACACCTGAGATCAGGTAGAGCAACACACACCTGAGACCAGGTAGAGCAACACACACCTGAGACCAGGTAGAGCAACACACACCTGAGACCAGGTAGAGCAACACACACCTGAGACCAGGTAGAGCAACACACACCTGAGATCAGAGCGCAGCTCCGTCACAAAGTGGTGTGTTGCCTCTAACAGGTGTTCATCTCTACGTCACGTGAAGACGCACTGTGTGTCTCCACCTCTCCACCTCTCTCCACCTCTCCACCTCTCCAACTCTCTCCACCTCTCCAACTCTCTCCACCTCTCCAACTCTCTCCACCTCTCTCCACCTCTCCACCTCTCCACCTCTCTCCACCTCTCCACCTCTCCACCTCTCCACCTCTCTCCACCTCTCCACCTCTCCACCTCTCCACCTCTCCACCTCTCTCCACCTCTCCACCTCTCCACCTCTCTGCAGCCTCTCCAACTCTCTCCACCTCTCCACCTCTCTGCAGCCTCTCCACCTCCCACCTCTCTGCAGCCTCTCCACCTCTCTCCACCTCTCCACCTCTCTCCACCTCCCACCTCTCCAACTCTCTCCACCTCTCCAACTCTCTCCACCTCTCCAACTCTCTCCACCTCTCTCCACCTCTCCACCTCTCCACTCTCTCCACCTCTCCACCTCTCCACCTCTCCACCTCTCTCCACCTCTCCACCTCTCCACCTCTCCACCTCTCCACCTCTCTCCACCTCTCCACCTCTCCACCTCTCTGCAGCCTCTCCACCTCTCCACCTCTCTGCAGCCTCTCCACCTCTCCACCTGTCTCCCACCTCTGCAGCCTCTCCACCTCTCCACCTGTCTCCACCTCTCTGCAGCCTCTCCACCTCTCTCCACCTCTCCACCTCTCTCTACCTCTCTCCACCTCTCTCCACCTCTCTGCAGCCTCTCCACCTCTCTCCACCCTCTGCAGCCTCTCCACCTCTCTCCACCTCTCCACCTGTCTCCACCTCCCTCTCTCTCCACCTCTCTGCAGCCTCTCCACCTCTCCACCTCTCTGCAGCCTCTCCACCTCTCTCCTCCACCTCTCCACCTCTCTCCACCTCTCTCCACCTCTCTGCAGCCTCTCCACCTCTCTCCACCTCTCTGCAGCCTCTCCACCCTCTCCCACTCTCCACCTCTCTCCACCTCTCTCCACCTCTCTCCACCTCTCTGCAGCCTCTCCACCTCTCCACCTCTCTGCAGCCTCTCCACCTCTCTCCACCTCTCCACCTCTCTCCACCTGTCTCCACCTCTCTCCACCTCTCTCCACCTCTCTCCACCCTCTCTCCACCTCTCTCCACCTCTCTGCAGCATCTCCACCTCTCTCCACCTCTCTCCACCTCTCTGCAGCCTCTCCACCTCTCTGCAGCCTCTCCACCTCTCCACCTCTCCACCTCTCTGCAGCCTCTCCACCTCTCTCCACCTCTCCACCTCTCTGCAGCCTCTCCACCTCTCCACCTCTCTGCAGCCTCTCCACCTCTCCACCTCTCTGCAGCCTCTCCACCTCTCCACCTCTCGCAGCCTCTCCACCTCTCCACCTCTCCACCTCTCTCCACCTCTCTGCAGCCTCTCCACCTCTCCACCTCTCCACCTCTCTGCAGCCTCTCCACCTCTCTCCACCTCTCCACCTCTCCACCTCTCCACCTCTCTGCAGCCTCTACACCTCTCCACCTCTCTGCAGCCTCTCCACCTCTCTCCACCACTCTCCACCTCTCCACCTCTCTCCACCTCTCTGCAGCCTCTCCCCTCTCTCCACCTCTCCACCTCTCCACCTCTCCACCTCTCTGCAGCCTCTCCACCTCTCCACCTCTCCACCTCTCTGCAGCCTCTCCACCTCTCTCCACCACTCTCCACCTCTCCACCTCTCCACCTCTCTCCACCACTCTCCACCTCTCCACCTCTCCACCTCTCTGCAGCCTCTCCACCTCTCTCCACCTCTCCACCTCTCCACCTCTCTTCCTCCTCTCTCCACCTCTCCACCTCTCCACCTCTCTGCAGCCTCTCCACCTCTCTCCTCCTCTCTCCACCTCTCCACCTCTCCACCTCTCTGCAGCCTCTCCACCTCTCTCCTCCTCTCTCCACCTCTCCACCTCTCCACCTCTCTGCAGCCTCTCCACCTCTCCATCTCTCCACCTCTCCACCTCTCTCCACCTCTCCACCTCTCCACCTCTCTCCACCTCTCCACATCTCCACCTCTCCACCTCTCTCCACCTCTCTCCACCTCTCCACCTCTCTCCACCTCTCCACCTCTCTCCACCTCTCCACCTCTCTCCACCTCTCGCCACCTCTCCACCTCTCTCCACCTCTCCACCTCTCTCCACCACTCTCCACCTCTCCACCTCTCCACCTCTCTCCACCTCTCTCCACCTCTCCACCTCTCTGCAGCCTCTCCACCTCTCTCCACCTCTCTGCAGCCTCTCCACCTCTCTCCACCTCTCCACCTGTCTCCACCTCTCCACCTGTCTCCACCTCTCCTCCTCTCTCCACCTCTCCACCTCTCTCCACCTCTCTGCAGCCTCTCCACCTCTCTCCACCTGTCTCCACCTCTCTCCACCTCTCCACCTGTCTCCACCTCTCTGCAGCCTCTCCTCCTCTCTCCACCTCTCCACCTCTCTCCACCTCTCTGCAGCCTCTCCACCTCTCTCCACCTCTCTCCACCTCTCCACCTCTCCACCTGTCTCACCTCTCTTGCAGCCTCTCCACCTCTCTGCAGCCTCTCCACTCTCCACCTCTCCGCCTCTCCACCTCTCCACCTCTCTCCACCTCTCTCCACCTCTCTGCAGCCTCTCCACCTCTCTCCACCTCTCTCCACCTCTCCACCTCTCTGCAGCCTCTCCACCTCTCCACCTCTCTCCACCTCTCCACCTCTCTCCACCTCTCTCCACCTCTCCACCTCTCTGCATCCTCTCCACCTCTCTCCACCTCTCTCCACCTCTCTCCACCTCTCCACCTCTCTCCACCTCTCCACCTCTCTCCACCTCTCCACCTCTCTCCACCTCTCTCCACCTCTCCACCTCTCTCCACCTCTCCACCTCTCTCCACCTCTCCACCTCTCTCCACCTCTCTCCACCTCTCCACCTCTCTGCATCCTCTCCACCTCTCTCCACCTCTCTCCACCTCTCTCCACCTCTCCACCTCTCCACCTCTCCACCTCCACCTCTCTCCACCTCTCCACCTCTCTGCAGCCTCTCCACCTCTCTCCACCTCTCTCCACCTCTCCACCTCTCTCCACCTCTCCACCTCTCTCCACCTCTCTCCACCTCTCCACCTCTCTCCACCTCTCCACCTCTCTGCAGCCTCTCCACCTCTCTCCACCTCTCTCCACCTCTCCACCTCTCTCCACCTCTCCACCTGTCTCCACCTGTCTCCACCTCTCTCCACCTCTCCACCTCTCTCCACCTCTCCACCTGTCTCCACCTCTCTCCACCTCTCCCTCTCTCCACCTCTCTCCACCTCCCCCTCTCTCCACCTCTCCACCTCTCTCCACCTCTCTCCACCTCTCTCCCCTCTCTCCACCTGTCTCCACCTCTCCCCTCTCTCCACCTCTCCACCTCTCTCCACCTCTCTCCACCTCTCCACCTCTCCACCTCTCTCTACCTCTCTCCCCTCTCCACCTCTCTCCACCTCTCCACCTCTCTCCACCTCTCCACCTCTCTCTACCTCTCCACCTCTCCACCTCTCTCCACCTCTCCACCTCTCCACCTCTCTCCACCTCTCTCCACCTCTCCACCTCTCTCCACCTCTCCCCACCTCTCCACATCTCCACCTCTCCACCTCTCTCCACCTCTCTCTCCACCTCTCTCCACCTCTCTCCCCCTCTCTCCACCTCTCCACCTCTCTCTACCTCTCTCCCCCTCTCCACCTCTCTCCACCTCTCCACCTCTCCACCTCTCTCCCCCTCTCTCCACCTCTCCACCTCTCTCTACCTCTCTCCACCTCTCTCCACCTCTCCACCTCTCTCCACCTCTCTGCATCCTCTCCACCTCTCTCCACCTCTCTCCACCTCTCTCCACCTCTCCACCTCTCTCCACCTCTCCACCTCTCTCCACCTCTCCACCTCTCTGCAGCCTCTCCACCTCTCTCCACCTCTCTCCACCTCTCCACCTCTCTCCACCTCTCCACCTCTCTCCACCTCTCTCCACCTCTCCACCTCTCTGCAGCCTCTCCACCTCTCCACCTCTCTCCACCTCTCCACCTCTCTCCACCTCTCTCCACTCCACCTCCACCTCTCTGCATCCTCTCCACCTCTCTCCACCTCTCTCCACCTCTCTCCACCTCTCCACCTCCTCCACCTCTCCACCTCTCTCCACCTCTCCACCTCTCTGCAGCCTCTCCACCTCTCTCCACCTCTCTCCACCTCCACCTCTCTCCACCTCTCCACCTCTCTCCACCTCTCCACCTCTCCACCTCTCTCCACCTCTCTACCTCTCTCCCCCTCTCCACCTCTCTCCACCTCTCCACCTCTCCACCTCTCTCCACCTCTCCACCTGTCTCCACCTGTCTCCACCTCTCTCCACCTCTCCACCTCTCTCCACCTCTCCACCTGTCTCCACCTCTCTCCACCTCTCCCTCTCTCACACCTCTCCACCTCTCCACCTCTCTCCACCTCTCCACCTCTCTCCACTCTCTCCACCTCTCTCCACCTCTCTCCACCTGTCTCCACCTCTCCACCTCTCTCCACCTCTCCACCTCTCTCCACCTCTCCACCTGTCTCCACCTCTCTCCACCTCTCCCTCTCTCCACCTCTCTCCACCTCTCCACCTCTCCACCTCTCTCTACCTCTCTCCCCCTCTCCACCTCTCTCCACCTCTCCACCTCTCTCCACCTCTCCACCTCTCTCTACCTCTCCACCTCTCCACCTCTCTCCACCTCTCCACCTCTCCACCTCTCTCCACCTCTCCACCTCTCTCTACCTCTCTCCACCTCTCTCCACCTCTCCACCTCTCCACCTCTCCACCTCTCTCTACCTCTCTCCACCTCTCTCCACCTCTCCACCTGTCTCCACCTCTCCACCTCTCTCCACCTCTCCACCTCTCTCCACCTCTCAACCTCTCTCCACCTCTCCACCTCTCTCCACCTCTCCACCTCTCTCCCCCTCTCCCTCTCTCCACCTCTCTCCACCTCTCTCCACCTCTCTCCACCTCTCCCCTCTCCACCTCTCTCCACCTCTCCACCTCTCTCCACCTCTCTCCACCTCTCCACCTCTCTCCACCTCTCCACCTCTCTCCACCTCTCCACCTCTCTCTACCTCTCTCCACCTCTCCACCTCTCCACCTCTCTCCACCTCTCTCCACCTCTCCACCTCTCCACCTCTCTCCACCTCTCCACCTCTCCACCTCTCCACCTCTCTCCACCTCTCCACCTCTCTCTACCTCTCTCCACCTCTCCACCTCTCCACCTCTCTCCACCTCTCTCCACCTCTCCACCTCTCCACCTCTCTCTACCTCTCTCCCCCTCTCCACCTCTCTCCACCTCTCCACCTCTCCACTCTCTCTACTCTCTCCCCTCTCCCCTCTCTCCACCTCTCCACCTCTCCACCTCTCTCCCCCTCTCTCCACCTCTCCACCTCTCTCTACCTCTCTCCACCTCTCTCCACCTCTCTCCACCCCTCTCCACCTCTCCCCACCTCTCCACATCTCCACCTCTCCACCTCTCCACCTCTCCACCTCTCTCCCCCTCTCTCCACCTCTCCACCTCTCTCTACCTCTCTCCACCTCTCTCCACCTCTCTCCACCTCTCCACCTCTCCACCTGTCTGAACACCTGGAGCAGGAAGTGCCTTCAGAGTAAAAGCATGACACTGGACTTCTCACAGTGATCAAAACGGTGAAACGAGCCGACACCAAACACAACCTGACCTCCATGACCTGTTCCAGGTGATGGAGGGATGAAGGTCTGACATCCTCCTCCTCTCAGATTCACTTTCTCTCACTTCTCTCCCTTCAGATCATGATATCCATACAATATTAAACATGTCGGCTAACATCAATGAAAGAGATGAGCAGGTGTTGGACGACAGGAGAAGCCTTTGTGTCCGAGAGGAATGAAGAAGAGGAGGAGGAAGAGGAAGAAGAGGAAGAGAGGAGGAGGAGGAGACACTTCTTCATGAAGAGAGTGAAGCTGTTGACTCTGTGATGGAGAACCAGCGGGATCAGCGGGGGGAGGAGAAACGCGCCGCGGGGAAAGGAGCTCTCTTACCGGGTAGGGTCGCTCGGTGCTCCGGTGTCTCTCCGGTTCTCCGGTAATAAATCCCGGGGCTGCACGTGCAGAAGCGGCTCGAGACGATCCTCCTCTGCCGAGCTCTCACGCGCTCTGAGGAGCAGACAGACACCGAGCCGCGGCGCGCTCCCGATGCTGGAGGTGGGGGGGGAGCCCAAGGCGCGCCCCCGATACAGGGCCGTGCATGAAGACCCGGGTCTAAACAGCTGATGAGAGAAGAAGAATATATACTGTATTCACAAAGTATTACATCAACATGATACAAATACACAGCAGAAATACTGAGGGGGGGGGGGGGGGGAAGTGGGGGAAGTACTCAGATCTTGTACTTGAGTAAAAGTAGAAGTACTCAGATCGTGTACTTGAGTAAAAGTAGAAGTACTCAGATCTTGTACTTGAGTAAAAGTAGAAGTACTCAGATCTTGTACTTGAGTAAAAGTAGAAGTACTCAGATCTTGTACTTGAGTAAAAGTAGAAGTACTCAGATCTTGTACTTGAGTAAAAGTAGAAGTACTCAGATCTTGTACTTGAGTAAAAGTAGAAGTACTCAGATCTTGTACTTGAGTAAAAGTAGAAGTACTCAGATCTTGTACTTGAGTAAAAGTAGAAGTACTCAGATCTTGTACTTGAGTAAAAGTAGAAGTACTCAGATCTTGTACTTGAGTAAAAGTAGAAGTACTCAGATCTTGTACTTGAGTAAAAGTAGAAGTACTCAGATCTGTACTTGAGTAAAAGTAGAAGTACTCAGATCTTGTACTTGAGTAAAAGTAGAAGTACTCAGATCTTGTACTTGAGTAAAAGTAGAAGTACTCAGATCTTGTACTTGAGTAAAAGTAGAAGTACTCAGATCTTGTACTTGAGTAAAAGTAGAAGTACTCAGATCTTGTACTTGAGTAAAAGTAGAAGTACTCAGATCTTGTACTTGAGTAAAAGTAGAAGTACTCAGATCTTGTACTTGAGTAAAAGTAGAAGTACTCAGATCTTGTACTTGAGTAAAAGTAGAAGTACCAGAGTGTAGGAATACTCTGTTACAGTAAAAGTCCTGCATTCAAAATGTTCCTCAAGTGAAAGTAGAAAAGTATTCTCATCAAAATATAGTGAAAGACAGTGAAAGTAGTCGTTGTGCAGATTGGTCCATTTCAGAATAATATATGATATGTTTTATAATGATTGATCATGAAAGTGTTCTCAAAGCTGGTGAAGGTGCAGCTAGTTGAATGGCTTTGTAGACTGCAGGGTAGCTGGTGAAGGTGCAGCTAGTTGAATGGCTTTGTAGACTGCAGGGTAGCTGGTGAAGGTGCAGCTAGTCTGAATGGCTTTGTAGACTGCAGGGTAGCTGGTGAAGGTGCAGCTAGTTGAATGGCTTGTAGACTGCAGGGTAGCTGGTGAAGGTGCAGCTAGTCTGAATGGCTTTGTAGACTGCAGGGTAGCTGGTGAAGGTGCAGCTAGTCTGAATGGCTTTGTAGACTGCAGGGTAGCTGGTGAAGGTGCAGCTAAGTCTGAATGGCTTTGTAGACTGCAGGGTAGCTGGTGAAGGTGCAGCTAGTCTGAATGGCTTTGTAGACTGCAGAGGTAGCTGGTGAAGGTGCAGCTAGTCTGAATGACTTTGTAGACTGCAGGGTAGCTGGTGAAGGTGCAGCTAGTCTGAATGGCTTTGTAGACTGCAGGGTAGCTGGTGAAGGTGCAGCTAGTTGAATGGCTTTGTAGACTGCAGGTAGCTGGTGAAGTGCAGCTAGTCTGAATGGCTTTGTAGACTGCAGGGTAGCTGGTGAAGGTGCAGCTAGTCTGAATGGCTTTGTAGACTGCAGGGTAGCTGGTGAAGGTGCAGTAGTCTGAATGGCTTGTAGACTGCAGGGTAGCTGGTGAAGGTGCAGCTAGTCTGAATGACTTTGTAGACTGCAGGGTAGCTGGTGAAGGTGCAGCTAGTCTTGAATGGCTTTGTAGACTGCAGGGTAGCTGGTGAAGGTGCAGCTAGTCTGAATGGCTTTGTAGACTGCAGGGTAGCTGGGTGAAGGTGCAGCTAGTCTGAATGACTTTGTAGACTGCAGGGTAGCTGGTGAAGGTGCAGCTAGTCTGAATGGCTTTGTAGACTGCAGGGTAGCTGGTGAAGGTGCAGCTAGTCTGAATGGCTTTGTAGACTGCAGGGTAGCTGGTGAAGGTGCAGCTAGTCTGAATGGCTTTGTAGACTGCAGGGTAGCTGGTGAAGGGCAGTAGTCTGAATGGCTTTGTAGACTGCAGGGTAGCTGGTGAAGGAGCAGCTAGTCTGAATGGCTTTGTAGACTGCAGGGTAGCTGGTGAAGGTGCAGTAGTCTGAATGGCTTTGTAGACTGCAGGGTAGCTGGTGAAGGAGCAGCTAGTCTGAATGGCTTTGTAGACTGCAGGGTAGCTGGTGAAGGAGCAGCTAGTCTGAATGGCTTTGTAGACTGCAGGGTTAGCTGGTGAAGGAGCAAGCTAGTCTGAATGGCTTTGTAAACTGCAGGGTAGCTGGTGAAGGTGCAGCTAGTCTGAATGACTTTGTAGACTGCAGGGTAGCTGGTGAAGGAGCAGCTAGTCTGAATGGCTTTGTAGACTGCAGGGTAGCTGGTGAAGGGCAGCTAGTCTGAATGGCTTTGTAGACTGCAGGGTAGCTGGTGAAGGTGCAGCTAGTCTGAATGGCTTTGTAGACTGCAGGGTAGCTGGTGAAGGTGCAGCTAGTCTGAATGACTTTGTAGACTGCAGGGTAGCTGGTGAAGGTGCAGCTAGTCTGAATGGCTTTGTAGACTGCAGGGTAGCTGGTGAAGGTGCAGCTAGTCTGAATGGCTTTGTAGACTGCAGGGTAGCTGGTGAAGGTGCAGCTAGTCTGAATGGCTTTGTAGACTGCAGGGTAGCTGGTGAAGGTGCAGCTAGTCTGAATGGCTTTGTAGACTGCAGGGTAGTGGTGAAGGTGCAGCTAGTCTGAATGACTTTGTAGGACTGCAGGGTAGCTGGTGAAGGTGCAGCTAGTCTGAATGGCTTTGTAGACTGCAGGGTAGCTGGTGAAGGTGCAGCTAGTCTGAATGGCTTTGTAGACTGCAGGGTAGCTGGTGAAGGTGCAGCTAGTCTGAATGGCTTTGTAGACTGCAGGGAGCTGGTGAAGGTGCAGCTAGTCTGAATGAATTTTGTAGACTGCAGGGTAGCTGATGGTGAAGGTGCAGCTAGTCTGAATGACTTTGTAGACTGCAGGGTAGCTGGTGGATTTACTCCAGGTGGAACTAAAGTCTGATTCAACACTTGATTAGATTTCACATCATTCATCCAGATCTGTGAAGTAACTAAAGGTATTAATACATGGAGTGGAGTAGAAGTACACCATGTACCTCTGAACTGTAGTGGAGTAGAAGTACACCATGTACCTCTGACTGTAGAGGAGTAGAAGTACACCATGTACCTCTGAACTGTAGTGGAGTAGAAGTACACCATGTACCTCTGAACTGTAGAGGAGTAGAAGTACACCATGTACCTCGGAACTGTAGTGGAGTAGAAGTACACCATGTACCTCTGAACTGTAGTGGAGTAGAAGTACACCATGTACCTCTGAACTGTAGAGGAGTAGAAGTACACCATGTACCTCTGAACTGTAGAGGAGTAGAAGTACACCATGTACCTCTGAACTGTAGAGGAGGAAAAGTACACCATGTACCTCTGAACTGTAGTGGAGTAGAAGTACACCATGTACCTCTGAACTGTAGAGGAGTAGAAGTACACCATGTACCTCTGAACTGTAGTGAGTAGAAGTACACCATGTACCTCTGAACTGTAGAGGAGTAGAAGTACACCATGTACCTCTGAACTGTAGTGGAGTAGAAGTACACCATGTACCTCTGAACTGTAGAGGAGTAGAAGTACACCATGTACCTCTGAACTGGAGTAGAAGTACACCATGTACCTCTGAACTGTAGAGGAGTAGAAGTACACCATGTACCTCTGAACTGTAGTGGAGTAGAAGTACACCATGTACCTCTGAACTGTAGTGGAGTAGAAGTACACCATGTACCTCTGAACTGGAGTAGAAGTACACCATGTACCTCTGAACTGTAGAGGAGTAGAAGTACACCATGTACCTCTGAACTGTAGTGGAGTAGAAGTACACCATGTACCTCTGAACTGTAGAGAGTAGAAGTACACCATGTACCTCTGAACTGTAGAGGAGTAGAAGTACACCATGTACCTCTGAACTGTAGTGGAGTAGAAGTACACCATGTACCTCTGAACTGTAGTGGAGTAGAAGTACACCATGTACCTCTGAACTGTAGAGCAGTAGAAGTACACCATGTACCTCGGAACTGTAGTGGAGTAGAAGTACACCATGTACCTCTGAACTGTAGAGCAGTAGAAGTACACCATGTACCTCTGAACTGTAGTGGAGTAGAAGTACACCATGTACCTCTGAACTGTAGAGGAGTAGAAGTACACCATGTACCTCTGAACTGTAGAGGAGTAGAAGTACACCATGTACCTCTGAACTGTAGTGGAGTAGAAGTACACCATGTACCTCTGAACTGTAGTGGAGTAGAAGTACACCATGTACCTCTGAACTGTAGAGGAGTAGAAGTACACCATGTACCTCTGAACTGTAGAGGAGTAGAAGTACACCATGTACCTCTGAACTGGAGTAGAAGTACACCATGTACCTCTGAACTGTAGAGGAGTAGAAGTACACCATGTACCTCTGAACTGTAGTGGAGTAGAAGTACACCATGTACCTCTGAACTGTAGAGGAGTAGAAGTACACCATGTACCTCTGAACTGTAGTGGAGTAGAAGTACACCATGTACCTCTGAACTGTAGAGGAGTAGAAGTACACCATGTACCTCTGAACTGTAGTGGAGTAGAAGTACACCATGTACCTCTGAACTGTAGTGGAGTAGAAGTACACCATGTACCTCTGAACTGTAGAGGAGTAGAAGCACAAAGTGGAATCAAATGGAAATAATCAAGTAAAGTACAAGTACCTCAAAGTTGTACTTAAGTAAATGTACTATACCTTACACCTCTGCAGAAAACACATGTATCACTGAAGTATAAAGAAGATACTGAATGTTTTGAAAACTCTACACACATCAGATGATGGTTTCCTTGTGTAGGTATGTGGCGCCCCCTGCTGGTGAACTATGTGGCACCTCCTGCTGGTGAACTATGTGGCACCTCCTGCTGGTGAATGAAGGGACAGTCTACTTCACTGGAACACTGTTTAACTGTGAAATACTTTTATGTATGTATTCCCTGTCTACTTTAGAATTAAATAAAAAATACAAAGATACTATTAAAAAAAATAAAATAGGAACATATTTAATAAACATCCATCTTCTCCCGCTTATCCGTGGTCGGGTCTCGGGGTAGCAGTTCCAGCAGAGAGCCCCAAACTTTCCTTTCCCCTCATCAACCAGCTCTGACTGGGAGATCCCAAGGCGCTCCCAGTCCAGCCAAGAGATATAATCCCTCCACCTGGTCCTAGGTAGAGATATGATCCCTCCACCTGGTCCTAGGTAGAGATATAATCCCTCCACCTGGTCCTAGGTAGAGTTATAATCCCTCCACCTGGTCCTGGGTAGAGATATAATCACTCCACCTGGTCCTAGGTAGAGATATCATCCCTCCATCTGGTCCTAGGTAAATATATAATCCCTCCACCTGGTCCTAGGTAGAGATATAATCACTCCACCTGGTCCTAGGTAGAGATATAATCCCTCCACCTGGTCCTAGGTAGAGATATAATCCCTCCACCTGGTCCTGGGTAGAGATATAATCCCTCCACCTGGTCCTAGGTAGAGATATAATCCCTCCACCTGGTCCTAGGTAGAGATATCATCCCTCCACCTGGTCCTAGGTAGAGATATAATCACTCCACCTGGTCCTAGGTAGAGATATCATCCCTCCACCTGGTCCTAGGTAGAGATATAATCACTCCACCTGGTCCTAGGTAGAGATATCATCCCTCCACCTGGTCCTAGGTAGAGATATAATCACTCCACCTGGTCCTAGGTAGAGATATAATCACTCCACCTGGTCCTAGGTAGAGATATCATCCCTCCACCTGGTCCTAGGTAGAGATATCATCCCTCCACCTGGTCCTAGGTTGAGTTATAATCCCTCCACCTGGTCCTAGGTAGAGATATCATCCCTCCACCTGGTCCTCGGTAGAGATATCATCCCTCCACCTGGTCCTCGGTAGAGATATCATCCCTCCACCTGGTCCTAGGTAGAGATATCATCCCTCCACCTGGTCCTAGGTAGAGATATCATCCCTCCACCTGGTCCTCGGTAGAGATATCATCCCTCCACCTGGTCCTAGGTTGAGTTATAATCCCTCCACCTGGTCCAAGGTAGAGTTATAATCCCTCCACCTGGTCCTAGGTAGAGATATCATCCCTCCACCTGGTCCTAGGTAGAGACATCCTCCCTCCACCTGGTCCTAGGTAGAGACATCATCCCTCCACCTGGTCCTAGGTAGAGATATCATCCCTCCACCTGGTCCTAGGTAGAGATATCATCCCTCCACCTGGTCCTGGGTAGAGATATCATCCCTCCACCTGGTCCAAGGTAGAGTTATAATCCCTCCACCTGGTCCTAGGTAGAGACATCATCCCTCCACCTGGTCCTAGGTAGAGATATCATCCCTCCACCTGGTCCTAGGTAGAGATATCATCCCTCCACCTGGTCCTAGGTAGAGATATAATCCCTCCACCTGGTCCTAGGTAGAGATATCATACCTCCCCCTGGTCCTAGGTAGAGATATCATCCCTCCACCTGGTCCTAGGTTGAGTTATAATCCCTCCACCTGATCCAAGGTAGAGTTATAATCCCTCCACCTGGTCCTAGGTAGAGATATCATCCCTCCACCTGGTCCTAGGTAGAGACATCCTCCCTCCACCTGGTCCTAGGTAGAGACATCATCCCTCCACCTGGTCCTAGGTAGAGACATCATCCCTCCACCTGGTCCTGGGTAGAGACATCATCCCTCCACCTGGTCCTGGGTAGAGATATGATCCCTCCACCTGGGTCCTAGGTAGAGATATCATCCCTCCACCTGGTCCTAGTTAGAGATATAATCCCTCCACCTGGTCCTAGGTCAGTGGTTCTCAAAGTGGGGGCACGCCCCCCCTGGGGGGTGCAGAGGCATGCCAGGGAGGGCGCGAGAGACCAGGAGGAAAAATGGTTATATATTAAAAAAAAATCAGAATTTGAAAAATTATTGATTCAAAAATAATATGATGCAGTACTATTACGTCTGGGTCTCTGTGTGTCATTAAAGCTCGGCTCTGTGTGTGTGGAACGAGCCATTTTGTGTGCGCGAGAGAGAGCGCACCGGTACCCGAGATCGTTGTTGTTAGCTTCTGGTGCTAGCGAGCTACGCTAATGGATGTAAAGAGTTTTTTCAACAACAAAGTGGAGGAGAGTCCTCTCCTGTCAGACTGAGAGACTCAGTGAGCTAAAGGACTCTCAGTGTTATCTCAGTGGGTCTCAAACGTTTTGGTCACCATTAATGTAAACAATTATTTCCGAGGCACACGTTTATATGATCATTATAGTTATAAAAAAATAAGAGAATAAATGAAAAACAGGTATGAAATACTATATGACAGTAAAACAAGAATAAAGTTTAAAAGGGTGATTTGTAAAATATCCATAAAGAAAAAGTAAATCTGTTTACAGTTCTGTTTCAAATGGGTGTTGAGAGATGTTTCCATAGATCTCTCATGTTGCTCTCAAAGTGCACCAGATTGATGCTTTAACTTCAACATTTAAAAATAAATCTTCCTGGGGGAGCATGCCCCCGGACCCCCCTCTGTGAGGTCCACACACCACCTATAAAAATAGCACTTTACCCCTGCTTACACCTATATGCCGTGAGCTGATTATCGAGCCTTCATTGTAACAGTCACAGGTACACTGTGTATTTGCGTGGGGATTGTTGCAGTAGAACATTCCTCTGTAGCGCCCGGTACATTAATGGGAAACCCTAAATGTTTGAGCACCCTCTATGAAACGTCAAGCTACCCCACAGCACCCCAAAAGAAATCTCTGGCGCCGCCACTGAGCCTGACTATTTGTGTTGGGGGGGCCCAACTTTTTTTTTTCTCCAAAGGGGGGGCCTGATATCATCCCTCCACCTGGTCCTAGGTAGAGTTATAATCCCTCCACCTGGTCCTAGGTAGAGACATCATCCCTCCACCTGGTCCTAGGTAGAGATATCATCCCTCCACCTGGTCCTAGGTAGAGATATCATCCCTCCACCTGGTCCTAGGTAGAGATATCATCCCTCCACCTGGTCCTAGGTAGAGACATCATCCCTCCACCTGGTCCTAGGTAGAGACATAATCCCTCCACCTGGTCCTAGGTAGAGATATCATCCCTCCACCTGGTCCTAGGTAGAGTTATAATCCCTCCACCTGGTCCTAGGTAGAGACATCATCCCTCCACCTGGTCCTAGGTAGAGATATCATCCCTCCACCTGGTCCTAGGTAGAGATATCATCCCTCCACCTGGTCCTAGGTTGAGATATCATCCCTCCACCTGGTCCTGGGTAGAGATATCATCCCTCCACCTGGTCCTGGGTAGAGATATCATCCCTCCACCTGGTCAAAGGTAGAGTTATAATCCCTCCACCTGGTCCTGGGTAGAGATATCATCCCTCCACCTGGTCCTGGGTAGAGATATCATCCCTCCACCTGGTCCAAGGTAGAGTTATAATCCCTCCACCTGGTCCTAGGTAGAGACATCATCCCTCCACCTGGTCCTAGGTAGAGATATCATCCCTCCACCTGGTCCTAGGTATAGATATCATCCCTCCACCTGGTCCTAGGTAGAGATATCATCCCTCCACCTGGTCCTAGGTAGAGACATAATCCCTCCACCTGGTCCTAGGTAGAGATATAATCCCTCCACCTGGTCCTAGGTAGAGACATCATCCCTCCACCTGGTCCTCGGTAGAGATATCATCCCTCCACCTGGTCCTAGGTAGAGATATAATCCCTCCACCTGGTCCTAGGTAGAGATATGATCCCTCCACCTGGTCCTAGGTAGAGATATAATCCCTCCACCTGGTCCTAGGTAGAGATATCATCCCTCCACCTGGTCCTCGTAGA
>JAPTMU010000026.1:2515069-2559232 GCA_028583405.1 Pogonophryne albipinna
TGTTAAAGATCTCCTACTATTTTCAGATATCACAGGTCTCAGATAAAAACCTGTCTCTGAAGTGTCCTGCTCCAAACCCCAATCAGGTCCTTGTAGCCCCCCCCCCCCTCTCTTCCAGCTGTTACTAAGGACATGTCTCTGAAGTGTCCTGCTCCAAACCCCAATCAGGTCCTTGTAGCCCCCCCCCCTCTCTTCCAGCTGTTACTAAGGACATGTCTCTGAAGTGTCCTGCTCCAAACCCCAATCAGGTCCTTGTAGCCCCCCCCTCTCTTCCAGCTGTTACTAAGGACATGTCTCTGAAGTGTCCTGCTCCAAACCCCAATCAGGTCCTTGTAGCCCCCCCCCCCTCTCTTCCAGCTGTTACTAAGGACATGTCTCTGAAGTGTCCTGCTGCAAACCCCAATCAGGTCCTTGTAGCCCCCCCCCCCTCTCTTCCAGCTGTTACTAAGGACATGTCTCTGAAGTGTCCTGCTCCAAACCCCAAATCAGGTCCTTGTAGCCCCCCCCCTCTCTTCCAGCTGTTACTAAGGACATGTCTCTGAAGTGTCCTGCTCCAAACCCCAATCAGGTCCTTGTAGCCCCCCCCTCTCTTCCAGCTGTTACTAAGGACATGTCTCTGAAGTGTCCTGCTCCAAACCCCAATCAGGTCCTTGTAGCCCCCCCCCTCTCTTCCAGCTGTTACTAAGGACATGTCTCTGAAGTGTCCTGCTCCAAACCCCAATCAGGTCCTTGTAGCCCCCCCTCTCTTCCAGCTGTTACTAAGGACATGTCTCTGAAGTGTACTGCTCCAAACCCCAATCAGGTCCTTGTAGCCCCCCCCTCTCTTCTAGCTGTTACTAAGGACATGTCTCTGAAGTGTCCTGCTCCAAACCCCAAACAGGTCCTTGTAGCCCCCCCCCTCTCTTCCAGCTGTTACTAAGGACATGTCTCTGAAGTGTCCTGCTCCAAACCCCAAACAGGTCCTTGTAGCCCCCCCTCTCTTCCAGCTGTTACTAAGGACATGTCTCTGAAGTGTCCTGCTCCAAACCCCAAACAGGTCCTTGTAGCCCCCCCCTCTCTTCCAGCTGTTACTAAGGACATGTCCTCTGAAGTGTCCTGCTCCAAACCCCAAACAGGTCCTTGTAGCCCCCCCTCTCTTCCAGCTGTTACTAAGGACATGTCTCTGAAGTGTCCTGCTCCAAACCCCAAACAGGTCCTTGTAGCCCCCCCCCTCTCTTCCAGCTGTTACTAAGGACATGTCTCTGAAGTGTCCTGCTCCAAACCCCAAACATATCCTTGTAGCCCCCCCTCTCTTCCAGCTGTTACTAAGGACATGTCTCTGAAGTGTCCTGCTCCAAACCCCAAACAGATCCTTGTAGCCCCCCCCCTCTCTTCCAGCTGTTACTAAGGACATGTCTCTGAAGTGTCCTGCTCCTAACCCCAAACAGATCCTTGTAGCCCCCCCCCCTCTCTTCCAGCTGTTACTAAGGACATGTCTCTGAAGTGTCCTGCTCCAAACCCCAAACAGATCCTTGTAGCCCCCCCCCCCCTCTCTTCCAGCTGTTACTAAGGACATGTCTCTGAAGTGTCCTGCTCCAAACCCCAAACCGGTCCTTGTAGCCACCCCCCCCCTCTCTTCCAGCTGTTACTAAGGACATGTCTCTGAAGTGTCCTGCTCCAAACCCCAAACAGATCCTTGTAGCCCCCGCCCCCTCCTCCAGCTGTTACTAAGCACATGTCTCTGAAGTGTCCTGCTCCAAACCCCAATCAGATCCTTGTAGCCCCCGCCCCCTCTGTTCCAGCTGTTACTAAGGACATGTCTCTGAAGTGTCCTGCTCCAAACCCCAATCAGATCCTTGTAGCCCCCCCCCCCCTCTCTTCCATTTGTTACTAAGGACATGTCTCTGAAGTGTCCTGCTCCAAACCCCAAACAGATCCTTGTAGCCCCCCCTCTCTTCCAGCTGTTACTAAGGACATGTCTCTGAAGTGTCCTGCTCCAAACCCCAATCAGATCCTTGTAGCCCCCGCCCCCTCTGTTCCAGCTGTTACTAAGGACATGTCTCTGAAGTGTCCTGCTCCAAACCCCAAACAGATCCTTGTAGCCCCCCCTCTCTTCCAGCTGTTACTAAGGACATGTCTCTGAAGTGTCCTGCTCCAAACCCCAAACAGATCCTTGTAGCCCCCCCTCTCTCTTCCAGCTGTTACTAAGGGCATGTCTCTGAAGTGTCCTGCTCCAAACCCCAAACAGGTCCTTGTAGCCCCCCCCCCTCTCTTCCAGCTGTTACTAAGGACATGTCTCTGAAGTGTCCTGCTCCAAACCCCAAACAGGTCCTTGTAGCCCCCCCTCTCTTCCAGCTGTTACTAAGGACATGTCTCTGAAGTGTCCTGCTCCAAACCCCAAACAGGTCCTTGTAGCCCCCCCCCCTCTTTTCCAGCTGTTACTAAGGACATGTCTCTGAAGTGTCCTGCTCCAAACCCCAAACAGGTCCTTGTAGCCCCCCCTCTCTTCCAGCTGTTACTAAGGACATGTCTCTGAAGTGTCCTGCTCCAAACAGGTCCTTGTAGCCCCCCCCCTCTCTTCCAGCTGTTACTAAGGACATGTCTCTGAAGTGTCCTGCTCCAAACCCCAAACAGGTCCTTGTAGCCCCCCCCTCTTTTCCAGCTGTTACTAAGGACATGTCTCTGAAGTGTCCTGCTCCAAACCCCAAACAGGTCCTTGTAGCCCCCCCCTCTCTTCCAGCTGTTACTAAGGACATGTCTCTGAAGTGTCCTGCTCCAAACCCCAAACAGGTCCTTGTAGCCCTCCCCCTCTCTTCCAGCTGTTACTAAGGACATGTCTCTGAAGTGTCCTGCTCCAAACCCCAAACAGATCCTTGTAGCCCCCCCCCCTCTCTTCCAGCTGTTACTAAGGGACATGTCTCTGAAGTGTCCTGCTCCTAACCCCAAACAGATCCTTGTAGCCCCCCCCCCTCTCTTCCAGCTGTTACTAAGGACATGTCTCTGAAGTGTCCTGCTCCAAACCCCAATCAGATCCTTGTAGCCCCCCCCTCCCTCTCTTCCAGCTGTTACTAAGGACATGTCTCTGAAGTGTCCTGCTCCAAACCCCAAACAGATCCTTGTAGCCCCCCCCCCTCTCTTCCAGCTGTTACTAAGGACATGTCTCTGAAGTGTCCTGCTCCAAACCCCAAACAGGTCCTTGTAGCCCCCCCCCTCTCTTCCAGCTGTTACTAAGGACATGTCTCTGAAGTGTCCTGCTCCAAACCCCAAACAGATCCTTGTAGCCCCCCCCCCCTCTCTTCCAGCTGTTACTAAGGACATGTCTCTGAAGTGTCCTGCTCCAAACCCCAAACAGATCCTTGTAGCCCCCCCCCTCTCTTCCAGCTGTTACTAAGGACATGTCTCTGAAGTGTCCTGCTCCAAACCCCAATCAGATCCTTGTAGCCCCCGCCCCCTCTGTTCCAGCTGTTACTAAGGACATGTCTCTGAAGTGTCCTGCTCCAAACCCCAATCAGATCCTTGTAGCCCCCCCCCCTCTCTTCCATTTGTTACTAAGGACATGTCTCTGAAGTGTCCTGCTCCAAACCCCAAACAGATCCTTGTAGCCCTCCCTCTCTTCCAGCTGTTACTAAGGACATGTCTCTGAAGTGTCCTGCTCCAAACCCCAATCAGATCCTTGTAGCCCCCGCCCCCTCTGTTCCAGCTGTTACTAAGGACATGTCTCTGAAGTGTCCTGCTCCAAACCCCAAACAGATCCTTGTAGCCCCCCCTCTCTTCCAGCTGTTACTAAGGACATGTCTCTGAAGTGTCCTGCTCCAAACCCCAAACAGATCCTTGTAGCCCCCCCTCTCTCTTCCAGCTGTTACTAAGGACATGTCTCTGAAGTGTCCTGCTCCAAACCCCAAACAGGGTCTAAAGCCCGCCCACATTTTAGTGATGTGGTCATGACGCAGCAAATCTGGATCAGCTCCGTTGTTCCCCCGTTTTTAGAGATGTGGGTACGGAGGAAAAGAGAGAGGGTTTATTTCCTGACACTTTGAGAGTCTCCTGACACACCGGGGACACACCGGGGGACACACACCGGGGGGACACCGGGGGGGGGACACCGGGGACACATGGTGATGTAGAAAAGACATCAAAAAGTGCATTCTGCATGATAGGAGAGCTCTAATGACAGCATGAGGTGTGGATGTTACAGTGTGGATGTTAAAGTTTATGCAATGCCCCCTACAGGTGGACCACGGCAGTGCAGTGTGGGTGGTGGGGGGGGCGGAGCCTGAGAGATATGACGCTATGGTGACGGATCAGAGGGGACGGGTCTTAGCGGCTCCGGGGGCCGACTGCATGCCCCTCCTCTTCGCTGAACGGGGGTCAAAGGTCATCGGAGCCGCACACGCTGGTAAATACTGATGAGGTCATTCACACTCACTCACTAACACACTAACTAACTAGCTAAATGACACTAACTAACAAACACATCAACTAACTAGCTAGCTAAATGACACTAACTAACAAACACATCAACTAACTAGCTAGCTAAATAACTAACGAACAAACACATCAACTAACTAGCTAGCTAAATAACTAACTAACAAACACATCAACTAACTAGCTAGCTAAATGACACTAACTAACAAACACATCAACTAACTAGCTAGCTAAATAACTAACGAACAAACACATCAACTAACTAGCTAGCTAAATAACTAACTAACAAACACATCAACTAACTAGCTAGCTAAATGACACTAACTAACAAACACATCAACTAACTAACTAGCTAAATGACACTAACTAACAAACACATCAACTAACTAGCTAGCTAAATAACTAACTAACAAACACATCAACTAACTAGCTAGCTAAATAACTAACTGACTATCTGAGCTACACAGTGTTTTGAGTAACACATTCCTCACTGTTTTAAACTTCTCATTATTGTTAAACTACTGGTTTAGTAAAATAAGTTAAGTATGTTAGTCACGTGTTTGACATAATAAACACTCTGATAAATGTGTGGGAGTAAAGAGTTAAATATCTGAGAGGAAGCAGGAAGTAGAAACACCTGCATCAGGTAAAAAGGTAAACAATCACTTCCTGGTCCTGCAGGGTGGAAGGGGACCCTGGAGGGCGTTGCCATGGCGACGGTGGGAGCCATGGTGACGGAGTTTGGTTGCCGGGCGAGGGACATCGTGGTTGCCGTGGGGCCGTCAGTGGGGGGGTGCTGCTTCACGCTGGACAGGAAGCAGGCGCTCCACTTCCTGTTGCTCCATCCAGACTGCGTGAAAGACCCCGAGGCCGAGAGGCCGCACGTCAACATACGCCTCGCCAACAGGTACTAATACACACAAATACTACCATCAGCAGAGTTGGGTGTAACGCGTTGCAAAGATTCAATTGATCTCCAGTTATGCCGCCGGAGCTAACGGAGCCGCAGGGGGCTAGCTAGCTCCCTGCGGCTCCGTTAGCTTTGTGGCGGACTCCGCCGTCCACCACTGGGTTAATTGTAGGGATGCACGATATTGGTTTTTTGAAACCGATACCGATAACTTCCTGCTTCTCAAGACCGATACCGATAACCGATAATAATATAATATATATATTAAATGTACCTGTAGTTTTTGCACACCTGGTGGTTAAAAGAGACTAGTAGTGAGCACATGACATGAGCATTACTACTATGAACAAAACAAAGAACAGTTTTGACTCTTCTTTTTCAAAAGCCTCGTCGATAGGTAAAAGCCCCGGTGCCTTTGCAGCTGGCTTTGGATTCGCCGCTAGTTTAGCAGCGCAGGCGTCTTCGTACGCTTTTAACACACCATCGTAGCGATGGCGATGTTTCAGGTGACTAATCAGGTTGGAAGTATTATAGCTCGTTGCCTTGTTCCCTCCTCGTGGAACTTCTGCATTTGAATACAAATAGCAAGCGAACTATCTAACTCTGAAACTTTGAAATAGTCCCATACTACCGACGACATGTTTGTTTACTGTCCTGGCTTCACGGCCGCACACCATTTACGTCACAGCCAGGCATGAGTTAGGGAGCGCTGGATTTGTGAAAAACTCCCCTCTTCCTAAACCACTAATACCACAGTACTGGCAAACCGGGAGGAGCCGAGTGAAAAACAAGCGCCCCTCATCCCAATCCACCCACACCGCAGGATTTCTTTCTTTTTTTTTACTCCAAAAATATATTGTCGGGCCGATAATTATCGGACCGACAATTATCGTGCACCACAAATTAATTGGGTCCCTTTTTAACATTTGCTCCCGTTTAGCATTATGGGCGTAATGCCATTACATAGCCATAGACTATAAAAGTCTTTCCAAATATCTGGAACAAACTCCCAGAAACCTGCAGGTCTGCAACTCTGACTACTTTCAAATCCAGCAAGAAGACTTTTCTTTTTGTCGCTGCTTTTAATTGAACTATTCACATCTTAAACTGCACTGTAACTTTTATCTTTTAATGTTTCTTTTATTAGCTTTTCTTTTTAATGACTGATTTTAAATGCCATTTTCTTAATGTCTTTCGTTTTTTGTAAAGCACTTTGAATTGCCTTGTGTTGAAAGGTGCTGTATAAATAAACTTGCCTTGCCTTGAATCATAAACTAAACTGTATATATATATGGGTTACGTCCTTATCTGGCTAATACGCAAGCTAACAAGCACACACACACTTGCTAAAGGGGTTAACATGTATAATATTATCATTTTAGACTTCTTGGAAGTTCTGTTAGTACATTCAAGCGCACAGCACGACATTTGAATTGTCTGGTATTTGTAACAATATTCCCTAAAAGGCACAATCACCACGAACACGGCTAAAGCTAAAGGGTCAAGTACAGTACTATGACTAACTAACGTTGTAGCCTCTATGGTTGTAGCCTAGCAGAGTGGACAAGTTGCTGTTAGCTGACAGTGAGGCATGTATGTGTCCATCAAAGTGACCACGCCCTAATTTATGCAAAAACGTTAAGACCTAATATAAATAAAAGGGTCGTGTTAGAAAACAATTCACTCACAGATCCATAATCATGAAGGTGAATCTAACTATATCCAGAATAATTGTGATCGCAGCCAGGGGAAGAAACGGGTTTATTTCTGCTGTAAAGTTGGGGGTCTCTGGGAATTGCTCCTTTCTGCAGTCATCGCCTATCGGCCAATAGATGACCTGCAGCTTGTGGCACTTCCTTATGGGCGTCCCGGCTCAGCCAATAGATGAACTGCAGCTTGTGGCACTTCCTTATGGGCGTCCCGGCTCGGCCAATAGATGAACTGCAGCTTGTGGCACTTCCTTATGGGCGTCCCGGCTCAGCCAATAGATGAACTGCAGCTTGTGGCACTTCCTTATGGGCGTCCCGGCTCGGCCAATAGATGAGCTGCAGCTTGTGGCACTTCCTTATGGGCGTCCCGGCTCGGCCAATAGATGAACTGCAGCTTGTGGCACTTCCTTATGGGCGTCCCGGCTCAGCCAATAGATGAACTGCAGCTTGTGGCACTTCCTTATGGGCGTCCCGGCTCGGCCAATAGATGAACTGCAGCTTGTGGCACTTCCTTATGGGCGTCCCGGCTCAGCCAATAGATGAACTGCAGCTTGTGGCACTTCCTTATGGGCGTCCCGGCTCGGCCAATAGATGAGCTGCAGCTTGTGGCACTTCCTTATGGGCGTCCCGGCTCGGCCAATAGATGAACTGCAGCTTGTGGCACTTCCTTATGGGCGTCCCGGCTCAGCCAATAGATGAACTGCAGCTTGTGGCACTTCCTTATGGGCGTCCCGGCTCGGCCAATAGATGAACTGCAGCTTGTGGCACTTCCTTATGGGCGTCCCGGCTCAGCCAATAGATGAACTGCAGCTTGTGGCACTTCCTTATGGGCGTCCCGGCTCAGCCAATAGATGAACTGCAGCTTGTGGCACTTCCTTATGGGCGTCCCGGCTCGGCCAATAGATGAGCTGCAGCTTGTGGCACTTCCTTATGGGCGTCCCGGCTCGGCCAATAGATGAACTGCAGCTTGTGGCACTTCCTTATGGGCGTCCCGGCTCAGCCAATAGATGAACTGCAGCTTGTGGCACTTCCTTATGGGCGTCCCGGCTCAGCCAATAGATGAACTGCAGCTTGTGGCACTTCCTTATGGGCGTCCCGGCTCAGCCAATAGATGAACTGCAGCTTGTGGCACTTCCTTATGGGCGTCCCGGCTCAGCCAATAGATGAACTGCAGCTTGTGGCACTTCCTTATGGGCGTCCCGGCTCAGCCAATGGATGAACTGCAGCTTGTGGCACTTCCTTATGGGCGTCCCGGCTCGGCCAATAGATGACCTGCAGCTTGTGGCACTTCCTTATGGGCGTCCCGGCTCGGCCAATAGATGAACTGCAGCTTGTGGCACTTCCTTATGGGCGTCCCGGCTCAGCCAATAGATGACCTGCAGCTTGTGGCACTTCCTTATGGGCGTCCCGGCTCAGCCAATAGATGAACTGCAGCTTGTGGCACTTCCTTATGGGCGTCCCGGCTCAGCCAATAGATGAGCTGCAGCTTGTGGCACTTCCTTATGGGCGTCCCGGCTCGGCCAATAGATGACCTGCAGCTTGTGGCACTTCCTTATGGGCGTCCCGGCTCGGCCAATAGATGAACTGCAGCTTGTGGCACTTCCTTATGGGCGTCCCGGCTCAGCCAATAGATGACCTGCAGCTTGTGGCACTTCCTTATGGGCGTCCCGGCTCAGCCAATAGATGACCTGCAGCTTGTGGCACTTCCTTATGGGCGTCCCGGCTCAGCCAATAGATGAGCTGCAGCTTGTGGCACTTCCTTATGGGCGTCCCGGCTCGGCCAATAGATGACCTGCAGCTTGTGGCACTTCCTTATGGGCGTCCCGGCTCAGCCAATAGATGACCTGCAGCTTGTGGCACTTCCTTATGGGCGTCCCGGCTCAGCCAATAGATGACCTGCAGCTTGTGGCACTTCCTTATGGGCGTCCCGGCTCAGCCAATAGATGAGCTGCAGCTTGTGGCACTTCCTTATGGGCGTCCCGGCTCAGCCAATAGATGAGCTGCAGCTTGTGGCACTTCCTTATGGGCGTCCCGGCTCAGCCAATAGATGACCTGCAGCTTGTGGCACTTCCTTATGGGCGTCCCGGCTCGGCCCCAGTTTGCCGCTTGAGTTAAACTCAGTTCTTAAGACCTGAGTTTTCGTCTGATTTTATTTATTTATTTGTAAAAAAATATGTTTTTATTTACTGATTATTGTTTTTGTTGAATAAAATATAATTGTTTTGGAATAAATAAAATATATAATTTATATATATTTTTAAGTTCTTAGAATTCTGAAAAGCAAAGTTTTTTTTTTTTGTATATATTTTTTCAGGTTGTTTTTGTTGTTGAAAAATGTATAATTCTGAAACCAACAACCTCTTTATTACCCAGAATCCTCCTGGAGCGCGGCGGCGTTCTGCCCGGGAACATCGACGACAGCTCGGTGTCAGAGTGCACCTCCTGTCACACCGAACTCTTCTTCTCTCACGTCAGAGACGGACTGAACTTCGGCACCCAGCTGGGCTTCCTGTGGATCAGAGAGGAAGAGGAGGAGGAGGAAGAGGAAGAGGAAGAGGAGGGAGAGGAGGGAGAGGAGGGGGAGGAAGAGGAGGAGGGAGAGAGAGAGAGAGAGACTGACAGGTAGAAAATAGTAGGAAATACACAGAGTACACATGAGATGTACTTTATACTACTCCACTACATGTGTTTTAATGTTTATTACAAGTTGTTGTATTTAAATACAAAAATGTATATCTGAGAAAATATAAGACGTGTCGCCCTGCATGTTTACCTTTGCCCCCTGACGCAGATGACCTACCTGGAGCAGCTGTTCTCTCCCTTAAGGAGGGGCTTGTTGCCAGTTTGTGACCGGGCAGCTCTCGGTCACAAACTGGTAGGGAGATGGGCACATTGAACAGGTCAAGGAGACAAAAATGGCTAGGTATAACCCTGGATCATAAATTATCTTGGTCTAAACAAAATGATAATGTTGTAAAATGGGAAGGGGTGTGTTACTTGTAAAAATAATTGTAAAATAAACTTTTGTTTGGCCTTAGGATGGCGATAATTGGATGACCATTTTAGTTTTCACTTCACAGAGCACTGTACGAAATGATGAGCTGTTTTGTTTTAATTTTGTTGTATGTATGTTTTGAGTGTGTGAGGACCCCAGGAAGAATAGCCAATGCTAGTGCTAATGGGGATCCTAATAAAGACACAAGTTTAACCAATCTGTCTAAGGACCAAGAGGCGAGAGGCGTCTGTCCACATGTCAGAGCCTCCAGAGTGATGATTGTCCCCAGGCTTTGAAGTCATCTCCAGCAGGTGCGCGCCGGCTGTGCGCTGCGAGTGGAGTGCGTCGGGCCCGGCGCGCTCCAATCACAATCCCCAGGGGGCGGACCAGGAGATGGCAGCCAATGACGTCAGGGCAATCGCACTGCTCATTTACATACAACATAGATTAACACAAAGACGACCCGGAAGGCAGCAGCCGTAACACCGCGCTACGGCTTCCACAGAGGACATATGTTTTAATGTATTCATTGCTATCGGGATGTTGAGAGCATTCCATGGAATATAACAAGTGTTTCTGAAGTGAATTACCTACCCCACCTTTAATGTCACATTGCAAGTCATTTTTCTTCATTGGAGTCTTCACTTCTATTATTTAGATCTTCATTTTCTAAATGTAATTATTATGTTGCACGAGACATTAATGCAACAACTGTCCTGAGCAGCAGCGACTAATCAAATGTATTAAGAGCTCAGGATTCTGAAAATGAATGTTCTTGTTTAATTTTCTCTGAGAAATATTTATTTTTGATAATCTCTAAATCATGAGAAATCTTTATCTTTAATACAAAAATATTTTTTAAAAATGCTCTTTTTATAATCTCTAAATGATGTTTAAAAAATAGAAATAATAAATACACAAAATATTTGTCAGAGTATTTTTTTTCTCAAACCTCAACATTCTATTCTCTTTAAAAACACATATATATCGTTCTTGCTGCAAATCTAAGAATTCACTGAAGTATTTTATGAGGTAGAACAAAATGTTAAATCTCTTCAGCTTGTTTCAAACAGACCTGAAACACATTCAGAACACCATTGACCTCCAGACCAGAGGACAGGAAGTGAGGAAATACTGAGAGCTTAATTCTCAAGAAATTAGTTTGATCCCCTAAAACAACAAATGATGTTTTAAAATGTACTACTTACTGATTAGTGAATGTATATGAAAGAAAATGACCAAACACAGTTTTAAGAGCCTCTGTAAACCAACGGTTAAATGACGAGTGATATAGATTATTTCAGAAACAGAGCAACACGTCTCCGGGGTTCAGACACGTTTATTGGGACGTCTCCGTTGTCTTTAAAAAGCATATCTCAGGTTTCCACTGAAGCAAACTGTCAATGTTCAAACTCACATTTCATTCTTCATAAACATTTAACAAACAGATCTGTGGTGAAACATTAATGAGGATTTAAATATTAATAAAACGTTTTTAATCCAGCAGTTTGTTCCGTCCAACTGTCTAAGCATCAGATATAAAAAAAGGAATATTTTGAGAAATAAAAGTTTATTTGTTTATTTTACAAAGTCATATTTTTTTAAGCAAAAAGTTGAAATATCTCGGGAAATCATTTGGTAAATGTTTTTTTGAAAAGCACAGTCGTTACAAGTGGTTTCTAAAGGCCCTGACACACCAAGCTGACACCAAAGAACACGTCCCGACGGACCAAACAGTCGCACTGGAACACACCGCAAAGACGTACGCACTGCACATGCGTGAGTCGCAATAACTCTCCTTACCAGCAGGCGGCGGTAGTGTGTATTCGTCATTCAAAAGAGGCAACCGGAAGACAGACTGCGTGATATATACAAACAACAAATAGCGTGCGTTCCATTTTCACTCTCGTCCATCGAAAACATGTTTAGTGCGGTACTGGCGGCATCAGCCCTTGGAAGCAGATAGATGAGAAGGAAAAGTAATAGCCGTCTGTGTGCCTTCTTAATCGTTTGTTTGCGTACCTCGCTTCTCATGCACTGATTCGCTAAGCTGAACAGCCAATCAGAGTGAATTCTTTTGCTGACAGCCTCCCGATTCAACAAGGTGTCGGCACGGCCGAAAAGACACGACGGTGCGGGACACACCAATCTGAGTAGGGCGACAGGACGTTCATCGACGGCCAACATCGGCTTGGTGTGTCCGGACCTTTAAACAAAACTAGTTGTGTTTATAGCAAAAATATGTATTTTTATATATTTCTATAAAAACGTTTTTTTTTTTAGAAAAAGAACAAATTTCATTTTCAGCAAAATAAAGTCACATTTTGGGAAATCGTCCGAACAAACTTTGAACTTTAAAGAAAAACTTTTAAAAAAAAACCAAAGTAAAAACTTTTCAATGGTTGTGTTTCTGATTTCATGTTAAAATGTAGACGAACCTTAAACATAAAACATCTTTCTGGAATTAAACCTTAAATAAAGATTATAAATAAAGTTTACCATCACAAAGAAAATCATTTAGTCTCAAAAACATCAGGTGTCTTTTTGTTAAACTTGGTCGTGGTTATAAAACACTCATCTCTCCAACACTAAACATGCTTCCATCACAGAGTTAAATATTAAACATCACTTCTCTCTGTTCTCAGGTACGTCCACACGGCAGCTTCAGCGGAGACGCTTCCCATTCACTTTGAATGGGGCGACGTCACGCTTTGCCGAACTGCATTGAGGTTCCGTCGAGTCGCGTTGACTCCGTTGCTCGCTTCGAAAGTTGAGAAATGTTCAACTTTTCAAGCGTCGACGGAAGCGCCGGCCAATCAGACCGCATGCTTGTGTGTCCGGGGCAGGACAGTAATGTGATTGGTTGTTGGTCGCACGCTGCCGTGTGGACGTACCGTTAGAATACACTTTAAATAACAAGCAGCTCTGCACTCACTGCTAAAATAAAATAGAGAAACGATGAAGAGGATTAGGGACACTTTTTTGGATCCGACCAAAAGTGTTGTTTTCTTTAAGTTCAGAGAAAAAACGTCAAAATTCTGAGAAAACAAAAAAGTCAGAATTCCAAGAAAAAAGTCGAAGATTTGGAGAAAAAAAAGTCAGAATTCCGAGAGAATCTTTTTGAAATATTGAATTGTGACTTGATCTCAGAAGTAAAACATGTACTTTGGGTCAGATGTAAAGAGACCTCCCATCAGGCCCTAACCCTCCTCCGTAGATCAACAACACATCAGAGACTAAATCATAAATCTGACTTTAAGCACCGTAGGATTTCAGTTTTTAAATCACTGACAGGAAACCTGAACAAACTGCATTTCCCATGATGCATTGGGGTGATGATGAAGAGGATGGGATCCAACCAGCTCACATATTTATGTTGCATCCATGTGTGCTCCTTCATTTTAAGGTACATTTGTCCAGGTTTATACGCAATATCATCGGAAATTATTTTACATCAAAGTGAGCTGCAGATTTAAGCAAGCGGCTAAATTGTGTTTACATTTCAGTGTGTGAGCTTCTCCAAATACATGACACGAGTCATCATCATCATCATCATCATCATCATCGTCATCATCATCATCACAGGGCAGTTTGTTCAGGTGGTCTGAGTGACGGACAGCATGGCTTATTCTCCTTTCTGTTCAGTCTGTCAGTGTCGAACATAATCTCAGCTCATGTTCTGACTTCAGTCTGTCGGGACTATTGAGACTCAAAGAGACTCAGAGAGACTCAGAGAGAGTCAAGGAGACTCAGAGAGACTCAGAGAGACTCAAAGAGACTCAGAGAGACTCAGAGAGAGTCAAGGAGACTCAGAGAGACTCAGAGAGACTCAAAGAGACTCAGAGAGACTCAGAGAGAGTCAAGGAGACTCAGAGAGACTCAGAGAGACTCAAAGAGACTCAGAGAGACTCAAGGAGGCTCAGAGAGACTCAAGGAGACTCAAGGAGACTCAGAGAGACTCAGAGAGAGTCAAGGAGACTCAGTGAGACTCAAGGAGGCTCAAGGAGGCTCAAGGAGACTCAGAGAGACTCAAGGAGACTCAAAGAGACTCAGAGAGACTCAGAGACTCAGAGAGACTCAAGGAGACTCAAAGAGACTCAGAGAGACTCAGAGAGACTCAAGGAGACTCAGAGAGACTCAAGGAGACTCAGAGAGACTCAAAGAGAGTCAAGGAGGCTCAAGGAGACTCAAGGAGACTCAAAGAGACTCAAGGAGACTCAAGGAAACTAAAGGAAACTAAAGCATCCGATCTGAGAGTTTACAGATTGTTAGAAGAGGTCAAAAAGACCCTTTAGTTGGGAGACGAGTGTGAGAGGAGCAGTTTATCACCTTATGTAGCCCCGCCCCCTTTCCCCTCTACCTGTTAATGTGTAAGTTCTTCCGGATCACAAATTATATTCGACCAATACGTGATTTTAGATTGCCACGTCTGAAAAAACCAACCCAGAAAATCCATCTTAAAATGTATTAGTATTTATTTAGTCAAAAACAAATGATTTGAGACATTTTAATTCCAATTAGTGAAGTTTTTTTGTACATTAATTACTTGAATGAACCCTGAATGCATCATTTTGAATGCGATACCTAAGAAGATGCGTTAAGTAACTCTGGAAAGGGACTTCTATTGAGCTTTCATGCAGACCATCTTCTGGTTTTCACAATAAACTCTGAACCCTTCTCTTATTAATAAACCGTGACACTTCCTCTAAAAACAGGAAGTGCTTCTTAGGAAAGAGTCATATGTTCTGGTTAGAAATGCAAACCTCTGGCTGCTCCAAAACCTCACACTCGCTCACAGGAAGTAGGCTTTTCAGAATAAAAGTCTGATTTTAAAAAGAGTCTTTAAATCGTAGAAACACTTCGTAAAGAGAGCACCGACCGTTATGGTGAAGTCAATCGGCTGTTAGATACGGCTCGATGGAAGAGAACAGCGCAAACAAAGCTGAGGATTCTGGGTAGAAAGGCTTCCAGCTGCACCACGAGCCAATAGAAAAGGCAGAAATATCGTGCGGTTGGCTCTTTGTCGTTGTTGTTACGGTAAAAAGATCCATAGAAGAAGGAATGAAAAGAGGAGATAAAAGAGCCCCGAGTCCTCCAGTGTTTCGGTCGCGTTTGTGTGTGTGTGAGACGGTGTGTGTGTGTGTATGTATGCATCAGCTGTGGGTGCAGAGCCTCAGTCCGGCCACCAGGGGAAGCAGGTTGAGCATCAGGAGCCACAGAGTGAAGGCTAACCCCGGAGCTCCAGAGCACGGGTCTGTAACACAAGATAATTATCAAGATATTAAAAAAAATAAGAATCCATCTATCTACCTATCAATCTATCTATATTATCATTAAGCTGAAGTAAAAAGAGCAGCAGTGCCACTGACCAATGGGAATGCTCCTGGAGGTGTTGAGGGGCGGGGCTTGGAGAGGGCAGTGTTCACAGAAGTCTTTGCAGGCGGGGCAGATCAACTGTCCGTTATAAACCCAGTCATTCAGCTTCACACTGACACTGAGCAGCTGACCAGCTCTCAGGCAGAGGTACGACACATCCTGAACAAACACTGTGAGACCAGAGGGAGAGCACAGCACCTGCAGAGAGAGAGGACTCTTTAAAGTAGAGACACTACATACTGATATACACCTGAACATCAGCAGGAGAGGACTCTTTAAAGTAGAGACACTACATACTGATATACACCTGAACATCAGCAGGAGAGGACTCTTTAAAGTAGAGACACTACATACTGATATACACCTGAACATCAGCAGGAGAGGACTCTTTAAAGTAGAGACACTACATACTGATATACACCTGAACATCAGCAGGAGAGGACTCTTTAAAGTAGAGACACTACATGCTGATATACACCTGAACATCAGCAGGAGAGGACTCTTTAAAGTAGAGACACTACATACTGATATACACCTGAACATCAGCAGGAGAGGACTCTTTAAAGTAGAGACACTACATACTGATATACACCTGAACATCAGCAGGAGAGGACTCTTTAAAGTAGAGACACTACATACTGATATACACCTGAACATCAGCTGGAGAGGACTCTTTAAAGTAGAGACACTACATACTGATATACACCTGAACATCAGCAGGTGAGGACTCTTTAAAGTAGAGACACTACATACTGATATACACCTGAACATCAGCAGGAGAGGACTCTTTAAAGTAGAGACACTACATACTGATATACACCTGAACATCAGCAGGAGAGGACTCTTTAAAGTAGAGACACTACATACTGATATACACCTGAACATCAGCAGGAGAGGACTCTTTAAAGTAGAGACACTACATACTGATATACACCTGAACATCAGCAGGAGAGGACTCTTTAAAGTAGAGACACTACATACTGATATACACCTGAACATCAGCAGGAGAGGACTCTTTAAAGTAGAGACACTACATACTGATATACACCTGAACATCAGCAGGAGAGGACTCTTTAAAGTAGAGACACTACATACTGATATACACCTGAACATCAGCAGGAGAGGACTCTTTAAAGTAGAGACACTACATACTGATATACACCTGAACATCAGCAGCAGAGGACTCTTTAAAGTAGAGACACTACATACTGATATACACCTGAACATCAGCAGGAGAGGACTCTTTAAAATAGAGACACTACATACTGATATACACCTGAACATCAGCAGGAGAGGACTCTTTAAAGTAGAGACACTACATACTGATATACACCTGAACATCAGCAGCAGAGGACTCTTTAAAGTAGAGACACTACATACTGATATACACCTGAACATCAGCAGGAGAGGACTCTTTAAAATAGAGACACTACATACTGATATACACCTGAACATCAGCAGGAGAGGACTCTTTAAAGTAGAGACACTACATACTGATATACACCTGAACATCAGCAGGAGAGGACTCTTTAAAGTAGAGACACTACATACTGATATACACCTGAACATCAGCAGGAGAGGACTCTTTAAAGTAGAGACACTACATACTGATATACACCTGAACATCAGCAGCAGAGGACTCTTTAAAGTAGAGACACTACATACTGATATACACCTGAACATCAGCAGGAGAGGACTCTTTAAAGTAGAGACACTACATACTGATACACACCTGAACATCAGCAGGAGAGGACTCTTTAAAGTAGAGACACTACATACTGATATACACCTGAACATCAGCAGGAGAGGACTCTTTAAAGTAGAGACACTACATGCTGATACACACCTGAACATCAGCAGGAGAGGACTCTTTAAAGTAGAGACACTACATACTGATATACACCTGAACATCAGCAGGAGAGGACTCTTTAAAGTAGAGACACTACATGCTGATATACATCTGAACATCAGCAGGAGAGGACTCTTTAAAGTAGAGACACTACATACTGATATACACCTGAACATCAGCAGGAGAGGACTCTTTAAAGTAGAGACACTACATACTGATATACACCTGAACATCAGCAGGAGAGGACTCTTTAAAGTAGAGACACTACATACTGATATACACCTGAACATCAGCAGGAGAGGACTCTTTAAAGTAGAGACACTACATACTGATATACACCTGAACATCAGCAGGAGAGGACTCTTTAAAGTAGAGACACTACATACTGATATACACCTGAACATCAGCAGGAGAGGACTCTTTAAAGTAGAGACACTACATACTGATATACACCTGAACATCAGCAGGCAGAGGACTCTTTAAAGTAGAGACACTACATACTGATATACACCTGAACATCAGCAGGAGAGGACTCTTTAAAGTAGAGACACTACATACTGATACACACCTGAACATCAGCAGGAGAGGACTCTTTAAAGTAGAGACACTACATGCTGATACACACCTGAACATCAGCAGGAGAGGACTCTTTAAAGTAGAGACACTACATACTGATATACACCTGAACATCAGCAGGAGAGGACTCTTTAAAGTAGAGACACTACATACTGATATACACCTGAACATCAGCAGGAGAGGACTCTTTAAAGTAGAGACACTACATACTGATATACACCTGAACATCAGCAGGAGAGGACTCTTTAAAGTAGAGACACTACATGCTGATATACATCTGAACATCAGCAGGAGAGGACTCTTTAAAGTAGAGACACTACATACTGATATACACCTGAACATCAGCAGGAGAGGACTCTTTAAAGTAGAGACACTACATACTGATATACACCTGAACATCAGCAGGAGAGGACTCTTTAAAGTAGAGACACTACATACTGATATACACCTGAACATCAGCAAGAGAGGACTCTTTAAAGTGTGCAATGGGGTTATTTAAATGTTATCTAGGGACCTTGTAGCAGCCGGAGCCCCAGTCAGGATACGTCATCTTCCTCGTGCACTGCTCCATGATGAAGGCCGACTTCTGGTACAAACACACCGAGTCCGATCCATACTGCTCTGCCCCGTAGTTCCTCCACCAGTCTGAGCACGAACACGCACACGCACACGCACACGCACACACACAGTAATCATCACTATGACAGAACACTCACTTTTGAACATGATCTGATAACACACTTTATGAAACGGGGAATGAGGCAAAACCAATCCTCCAGTTTTCTATATAGTAATGTTTAAATATGCTAATGAGGCATTCTCTTATTAGATAAGTGTTTATTGCATACATCAGAGAAATGTGATCATGTGATAGCCAGGTTGTTGTTGACATGTTAGAGTCAGATGTTTCCACAGAGGGGATATATTAATGTGTTACTAGTGTGTTAGTGTGCTATTGGTGTGTTAGTGTGTTGTTAGTGTGTTGTTAGTGTGTTATTAGTGTGTTATTAGTGTGTTATTAGTGTGCTATTGGTGTTATTAATGTGTTATTAGTGTGTTGTTAGTGTGCTATTGGTGTGTTAGTGTGTTGTTAGTGTGTTACTAGTGTGTTATTAGTGTGTTGTTAGTGTGTTATTAGTGTGCTATTAGTGTTATTAGTGTGTTGTTAGTGTGTTACTAGTGTGTTATTAGTGTGTTGTTAGTGTGTTACTAGTGTGTTGTTAGTGTGCTATTGTGCTATTGGTGTTATTAGTGTGTTGTTAGTGTGTTGTTAGTGTGTTGTTAGTGTGTTGTTAGTGTGCTATTGGTGTGTTAGTGTGTTGTTAGTGTGTTACTAGTGTGTTATTAGTGTGTTGTTAGTGTGTTATTAGTGTGCTATTGGTGTTATTAGTGTGTTGTTAGTGTGTTACTAGTGTGTTATTAGTGTGTTGTTAGTGTGTTACTAGTGTGTTATTAGTGTGTTGTTAGTGTGCTATTGTGCTATTGGTGTTATTAGTGTGTTGTTAGTGTGTTGTTAGTGTGTTATTAGTGTGTTGTTAGTGTGTTGTTAGTGTGCTATTAGTGTGCTATTGGTGTTATTAGTGTGTTGTTAGTGTGTTGTTAGTGTGCTATTGCTGTTATTAGTGTGTTGTTAGTGTGTTGTTAGTGTGCCATTGGTGTTGTTAGTGTGTTGTTAGTGTGTTGTTAGTGTGTTGTTAGTGTGTTACTAGTGTGTTGTTAGTGTGCTATTGGTGTTATTAGTGTGTTATTAGTGTGTTACTAGTGTGTTACTAGTGTGTTATTAGTGTGTTGTTAGTGTGCTATTGGTGTGTTAGTGTGTTGTTAGTGTGTTGTTAGTGTGCTATTGTGTGTTATTAGTGTGTTGTTAGTGTGCTGTTAGTGTGTTGTTAGTGTGTTGTTAGTGTGTTACTAGTGTGTTACTAGTGTGTTATTAGTGTGTTGTTAGTGTGTTGTTAGTGTGTTGTTAGTGTGTTGTTAGTGTGTTAGTGTGTTGTTAGTGTGTTGTTAGTGTGCTATTGGTGTTATTAGTGTGTTATTAGTGTGTTACTAGTGTGTTATTAGTGTGTTGTTAGTGTGCTATTGGTGTGTTAGTGTGTTGTTAGTGTGTTGTTAGTGTGTTGTTAGTGTGTTGTTAGTGTGCTATTGTGCTATTGGTGTTATTAGTGTGTTGTTAGTGTGCTATTGGTGTGTTAGTGTGTTATTAGTGTGTTGTTAGTGTATTGTTAGTGTGTTGTTAGTGTGCTGTTAGTGTGCTGTTAGTGTGCTATTGGTGTGTTATTAGTGTGTTATTAGTGTGTTACTAGTGTGTTGTTAGTGTGTTGTTAGTGTGTTGTTAGTGTGTTGTTAGTGTGCTATTGGTGTTATTAGTGTGTTGTTAGTGTGTTGTTAGTGTGTTACTAGTGTGTTATTAGTGTGTTGTTAGTGTGCTATTGGTGTGTTAGTGTGTTGTTAGTGTGTTATTAGTGTGTTGATAGTGTGCTGTTGGTGTTATTAGTGTGTTATTAGTGTGTTGTTAGTGTGTTATTAGTGTGTTGTTAGTGTGTTACTAGTGTGTTATTAGTGTGTTGTTAGTGTGCTATTGGTGTGTTAGTGTGTTGTTAGTGTGTTATTAGTGTGTTGATAGTGTGCTGTTAGTGTTATTAGTGTGTTATTAGTGTGTTGTTAGTGTGTTATTAGTGTGTTATTAGTGTGTTATTAGTGTGTTGTTAGTGTGTTGTTAGTGTGTTACTAGTGTGTTGTTAGTGTGTTGTTAGTGTGCTATTGTGCTATTGGTGTTATTAGTGTGTTGTTAGTGTGTTGTTAGTGTGCTATTGTGCTATTGGTGTTACTAGTGTGTTGTTAGTGTGTTGTTAGTGTGCTATTGTGCTATTGGTGTTATTAGTGTGTTGTTAGTGTGCTATTGTGCTATTGGTGTTATTAGTGTGTTGTTAGTGTGCTATTGGTGTGTTAGTGTGTTGTTAGTGTGTTATTAGTGTGTTGATAGTGTGCTGTTAGTGTTATTAGTGTGTTATTAGTGTGTTGTTAGTGTGTTATTAGTGTGTTATTAATGTGTTGATAGTGTGCTGTTAGTGTTATTAGTGTGTTATTAGTGTGTTGTTAGTGTGTTGTTAGTGTGTTGATAGTGTGCTGTTAGTGTTATTAGTGTGTTGTTAGTGTGTTATTAGTGTGTTATTAGTGTGTTATTAGTGTGTTGTTAGTGTGTTGTTAGTGTGTTACTAGTGTGTTGTTAGTGTGTTGTTAGTGTGCTATTGTGCTATTGGTGTTATTAGTGTGTTGTTAGTGTGCTATTGGTGTTATTAATGTGTTATTAGTGTGTTGTTAGTGTGTTACTTGTGTGTTGTTAGTGTGCTATTGGTGTGTTAGTGTGTTGTTAGTGTGTTACTTGTGTGTTGTTAGTGTGCTATTGGTGTGTTAGTGTGTTGTTAGTGTGTTGTTAGTGTGCTATTGGTGTTATTAGTGTGTTGTTAGTGTGCTATTGGTGTTATTAGTGTGTTGTTAGTGTGTTACTAGTGTGTTGTTAGTGTGTTGTTAGTGTGTTGTTAGTGTGCTATTGTGCTATTGTGCTATTGGTGTTATTAGTGTGTTGTTAGTGTGCTATTGGTGTTATTAATGTGTTATTAGTGTGTTGTTAGTGTGCTATTGGTGTTATTAGTGTGTTATTAGTGTGTTACTAGTGTGTTATTAGTGTGTTGTTAGTGTGTTGTTAGTGTGCTATTGGTGTTATTAGTGTGTTGTTAGTGTGTTACTAGTGTGTTATTAGTGTGTTGTTAGTGTGTTGTTAGTGTGCTATTGTGCTATTGGTGTTATTAGTGTGTTGTTAGTGTGCTATTGGTGTTATTAATGTGTTATTAGTGTGTTGTTAGTGTGTTACTAGTGTGTTATTAGTGTGTTGTTAGTGTGCTATTGGTGTGTTAGTGTGTTGTTAGTGTGCTATTGTGCTATTGGTGTTATTAGTGTGTTGTTAGTGTGCTATTGGTGTTATTAGTGTGTTATTAGTGTGTTGTTAGTGTGCTATTGGTGTTATTAGTGTGTTGTTAATGTGTTGTTAGTGTGTTGTTAGTGTGTTATTAGTGTGTTATTAGTGTGCTAGTGTGTTATTAGTGTGCTATTGGTGTTATTAATGTGTTATTAGTGTGTTATTAGTGTGCTATTGTGTTATTAGTGTGTTATTAATGTGTTATTAGTGTGCTATTGGTGTTATTAGTGTGTTATTAGTGTGCTATTGGTGTTACTAGTGTGTTGTTAGTGTGTTGTTAGTGTGCTATTGGTGTGTTAGTGTGTTGTTAGTGTGTTATTAGTGTGTTATTAATGTGTTATTAATGTGTGTTATAAGTGTGTGTTACCGGGCTGGTTGAGGGACACCCTGCAGTACGAGTTCCTCTGATATTCTCCACTCAGGTGCCAGCTGAACTCCTGACTGAAGGGACAGAAGTCTGCGATCTCCACCGACCCCCCGAACAACGCCAGCTGATCAGAGGGCACGTCTGGGATGCTGTCAAAGTACTGACACACACACACACACACACATACACACATCAACACACAGCAGTATAATAGAGAGGTATGAAGTATGAAATTAACTCAAACTGCAAGAAATTAAGATATACGCAGGGAATAACCATACAAATATCTAAAACCAGCTTTCTGCAGAATCAGGGTAAAATTATTATTTATGTGTGTATAATATGTGTGTGTGTGTGTATGTATGTGTGTGTGTCTGTCTCTGTGTCAGTGTGACCGTGTGTGTGTGTGTTGGTGTATGTGTGTGAGCATGTGTGTGTGTGTGACAGTGTGTGTGTCTGTCTCTGTGACAGTGTGTGTGTACCTGGTACTCCAGTGGCAGCTCCTCACTGTATCTCTGCAGGTTACAGACGGCCACAGCCAGCTGGTCCTGTCTGCAGGTGAGCTGCAGAGGAGACGCTCTCACTGTGTCACAGTATGGAGTCACTGAGGAGCGCCTGACACACACACACACACACACACACACACACACACACACACACACACACACACACACACACACACACACACACACACACACACACACACACACACACACACACACACACACACACACACACACACACACACACACACACACACACACACACACACACACACACACACACACACACACACACACACACACACACACACACACACACACACACACACACACACACACACACACACACACACACACACACGTCATGTTCAGCTAGTATTAACACACATTATTACATTACATGTTAGACGCTTTTATCCAAAGCGACTAACGTACACTCAGTTCTGTGGACGACCCCCACAGGAGCACTTTGGGGTGAAGGGTCTCAGGGACACAACGACATGCTGACTGCAGTGGGACTCGAACCTCTGATTCGAAGTTCAGCACCATACCCACTGAGCCACAACACACACACACGGTTTTCCTTTCCTTCGTTTGTGTTGCTCTACACGCATTATATTAAATATTAGCTTCTCTGATTTCATTCTCTCTGATCTCACGGACCTCTGTCTCTGCCGGTCCATCCAGAACTTGCAGCTCTTCATCACGAAGTCGCAGCCGAGCCCCCGGCCCCAGTCCAGCCGCTCTGCCAGGCTGTAGTTGGCTCTGTACCAGCCGCTGTCCTCCATGAGGGCCAGCGTGAGGCGCGAGAACACCCGGTTCTGAGTGTGGGAGCCCGTCATCGCCTCGTTCTGAGGAGCACAGGATATCAGGAGCAAGGGTCAAGCTATATGTCAAAATTGTCTCTTACAGTCTGGCAGTGTGCACTCATTTCAGTGTCATGGCATTTCTTTGGCAAAGTGATGAATCTGTGCGTGCTCATGTGTCTGAATACCAATGTGTGTATATCTTTCAACTATGTCTGCATGCACCGCACGTCACCACCGCTAAGCTAGAGGTGGCTAATGTTGGGCTATAAATGAACTACAGCACGGTCACATGACTTCACGTCACCACCGCTAAGCTAAAGGAGGCTAATGTTGGGCTATAAAGGAACTACAGCACGGTCACATGACTTCACGTCACCACCGCTAAGCTAAAGGTGGCTAATGTTGGGCTATAAAGGAACTACAGCACGGTCACATGACTTCACGTCACCACCGCTAAGCTAAAGGAGGCTAATGTTGGGCTATAAAGGAACTACAGCACGGTCACATGACTTCACGTCACCACCGCTAAGCTAAAGGAGGCTAATGTTGGGCTATAAATGAACTACAGCACGGTCACATGACTTCACGTCACCACCGCTAAGCTAAAGGTGGCTAATGTTGGGCTATAAAGGAACTACAGCACGGTCACATGACTTCACGTCACCACCGCTAAGCTAAAGGAGGCTAATGTTGGGCTATAAAGGAACTACAGCACGGTCACATGACTTCACGTCACCACCGCTAAGCTAAAGGAGGCTAATGTTGGGCTATAAAGGAACTACAGCACGGTCACATGACTTCACGTCACCACCGCTAAGCTAAAGGTGGCTAATGTTGGGCTATAAAGGAACTACAGCACGGTCACATGACTTCACGTCACCAACGCTAAGCTAAAGGAGGCTAATGTTGGGCTATAAAGGAACTACAGCACGGTCACATGACGTCACGTCACCACCGCTAAGCTAAAGGAGGCTAATGTTGGGCTATAAAGGAACTACAGCACGGTCACATGACTTCACGTCACCACCGCTAAGCTAAAGGCGGCTAATGTTGGGCTATAAAGGAACTACAGCACGGTCACATGACTTCACGTCACCACCGCTAAGCTAAAGGAGGCTAATGTTGGGCTATAAAGGAACTACAGCACGGTCACATGACTTCACGTCACCACCGCTAAGCTAAAGGAGGCTAATGTTGGGCTATAAAGGAACTACAGCACGGTCACATGACTTCACGTCACCACCGCTAAGCTAAAGGTGGCTAATGTTGGGCTATAAAGGAACTACAGCACGGTCACATGACTTCACGTCACCACCGCTAAGCTAAAGGAGGCTAATGTTGGGCTATAAAGGAACTACAGCACGGTCACATGACTTCACGTCACCACCGCTAAGCTAAAGGAGGCTAATGTTGGGCTATAAAGGAACTACAGCATGGTCACATGACTTTACGTCACCACCGCTAAGCTAAAGGTGGCTAATGTTAGAGTGTCAGACCTCCAGCAGTCTCTTCTCCCAGTGGTTCAGCTCCGTCCCGGTTCCCCCCTGGTTCTCCAGCTCCATGCCCTCCAGGATGGGACAGTTAAAGTGTCTCCGGGCCTCCTCCTGCAGACACAGATGTTGATATGTTTTCATTATTGTTTTCTCTTTTCTTGTTATATTTTCCCACAGCTTAAGGAGATGTTTCCAAAAATATTAAAATGCAATCTAAGACAAATCCTCCAGTTTTCTATATAGTAAAGTTTAAATATGCTAATGAGGCATTCTCTTATTAGATGTGTTTATTTGCATACATTGCCCTCACAGAAATGTGATCATTATTAGTTTTAGTCACATTTTAGTCATTCCTATCCTTCGTAGTTTTAGTCTAGTTTTAGTCGACGAAAACTCAAAAAGTTTTAGTCGATGAAAAATTAACTTTTAGTCTAAATGTTTTCTCTCTTTAAACCAATTCAGTTCGGCAAATACAGGTTTCTGACATCGGAATCAAAGGGACAGCATCAAGTGTTGAAATTCGTAAAAGCAACATTTCACTCTCTTATCACTTTACTTGTGTAATATCTAGGGATGGGTTTCGCTAAGGTTTTCGAGTACACCAAAAAGTACACCATGTACTAGTCTTATCGATACTGCTTATCGATCCGGTACTTTAACGGTATTCTTGTATTTACTTTTTGTTATTTTTTAAAGGGAAAAACTAACAAATTGTTAACCAAATGAATAGCTTTATTTAAATGTGAAATAAATGAAATATATATAATTATCGTAAAATATTGTTCTGTACTTGAGTAAAATGTTGAGGTACTTGTACTTTACTGGAGTATTTAAATGTTTTGCTACTGTGTACTTTTCCTCCACTACAGTTCAGAGGTACATGGTGTACTTCTACTCACTACAGTTCAGAGGTACATGGTGTACTTCTACTCACTACAGTTCAGAGGTACATGGTGTACTTCTACTCACTACAGTTCAGAGGTACATGGTGTACTTCTACTCACTACAGTTCAGAGGTACATGGTGTACTTCTACTCACTACAGTTCAGAGGTACATGGTGTACTTCTACTCACTACAGTTCAGAGGTACATGGTGTACTTCTACTCACTACAGTTCAGAGGTACATGGTGTACTTCTACTCACTACAGTTCAGAGGTACATGGTGTACTTCTACTCACTACAGTTCAGAGGTACATGGTGTACTTCTACTCCACTACAGTTCAGAGGTACATGGTGTACTTCTACTCCACTACAGTTCAGAGGTACATGGTGTACTTCTACTCCACTACAGTTCAGAGGTACATGGTGTACTTCTACTCCTCTACAGTTCAGAGGTACATGGTGTACTTCTACTCTCTACAGTTCAGAGGTACATGGTGTACTTCTACTCACTACAGTTCAGAGGTACATGGTGTACTTCTACTCCTCTACAGTTCAGAGGTACATGGTGTACTTCTACTCCACTACAGTTCAGAGGTACATGGTGTACTTCTACTCCTCTACAGTTCAGAGGTACATGGTGTACTTCTACTCCACTACAGTTCAGAGGTACATGGTGTACTTCTACTCCACTACAGTTCAGAGGTACATGGTGTACTTCTACTCCTCTACAGTTCAGAGGTACATGGTGTACTTCTATCTCTACAGTTCAGAGGTACATGGTGTACTTCTACTCACTACAGTTCAGAGGTACATGGTGTACTTCTACTCCTCTACAGTTCAGAGGTACATGGTGTACTTCTACTCCACTACAGTTCAGAGGTACATGGTGTACTTCTACTCCACTACAGTTCAGAGGTACATGGTGTACTTCTACTCCTCTACAGTTCAGAGGTACATGGTGTACTTCTACTCTCTACAGTTCAGAGGTACATGGTGTACTTCTACTCCACTACAGTTCAGAGGTACATGGTGTACTTCTACTCACTACAGTTCAGAGGTACATGGTGTACTTCTACTCTCTACAGTTCAGAGGTACATGGTGTACTTCTACTCTCTACAGTTCAGAGGTACATGGTGTACTTCTACTCCACTACAGTTCAGAGGTACATGGTGTACTTCTACTCCTCTACAGTTCAGAGGTACATGGTGTACTTCTACTCCACTACAGTTCAGAGGTACATGGTGTACTTCTACTCCACTACAGTTCAGAGGTACATGGTGTACTTCTACTCCACTACAGTTCAGAGGTACATGGTGTACTTCTACTCCACTACAGTTCAGAGGTACATGGTGTACTTCTACTCCACTACAGTTCAGAGGTACATGGTGTACTTCTACTCCTCTACAGTTCAGAGGTACATGGTGTACTTCTACTCCACTACAGTTCAGAGGTACATGGTGTACTTCTACTCCTCTACAGTTCAGAGGTACATGGTGTACTTCTACTCCTCTACAGTTCAGAGGTACATGGTGTACTTCTACTCCTCTACAGTTCAGAGGTACATGGTGTACTTCTACTCTTCTACAGTTCAGAGGTGCATGGTGTACTTCTACTCCACTACAGTTCAGAGGTACATGGTGTACTTCTACTGCTCTACAGTTCAGAGGTACATGGTGTACTTCTACTCACTACAGTTCAGAGGTACATGGTGTACTTCTACTCCTCTACAGTTCAGAGGTACATGGTGTACTTCTACTCCACTACAGTTCAGAGGTACATGGTGTACTTCTACTCACTACAGTTCAGAGGTACATGGTGTACTTCTACTCCACTACAGTTCAGAGGTACATGGTGTACTTTCTACTCACTACAGTTCAGAGGTACATGGTGTACTTCTACTCCATCTACAGTTCAGAGGTACATGGTGTTACTTCTACTCACTACAGTTCAGGAGGTACATGGTGTACTTCTACTCCACTACAGTTCAGAGGTACATGGTGTACTTCTACTCCATCTACAGTTCAGAGGTACATGGTGTACTTCTACTCACTACAGTTCAGAGGTACATGGTGTACTTCTACTCCACTACAGTTCAGAGGTACATGGTGTACTTCTACTCCACTACAGTTCAGAGGTACATGGTGTACTTCTACTCACTACAGTTCAGAGGTACATGGTGTACTTCTACTCCACTACAGTTCAGAGGTACATGGGTGTACTTCTACTCCACTACAGTTCAGAGGTACATGGTGTACTTCTACTCCACTACAGTTCAGAGGTACATGGTGTACTTCTACTCCACTACAGTTCAGAGGTACATGGTGTACTTCTACTCCTCTACAGTTCAGAGGTACATGGTGTACTTCTACTCCACTACAGTTCAGAGGTACATGGTGTACTTCTACTCCACTCCAGTTCAGAGGTACATGTGTACTTCTACTCCACTACAGTTCAGAGGTACATGGTGTACTTCTACTCCACTACAGTTCAGAGGTACATGGTGTACTTCTACTCCACTACAGTTCAGAGGTACATGGTGTACTTCTACTCCACTACAGTTCAGAGGTACATGGTGTACTTCTACTCACTACAGTTCAGAGGTACATGGTGTACTTCTACTCCACTACAGTTCAGAGGTACATGGTGTACTTCTACTCCACTACAGTTCAGAGGTACATGGTGTACTTCTACTCCACTACAGTTCAGAGGTACATGGTGTACTTCTACTCACTACAGTTCAGAGGTACATGGTGTACTTCTACTCCACTACAGTTCAGGAGTACATGGTGTACTTCTACTCACTACAGTTCAGAGGTACATGGTGTACTTCTACTCACTACAGTTCAGAGGTACATGGTGTACTTCTACTCCACTACAGTTCAGAGGTACATGGTGTACTTCTACTCCACTACAGTTCAGAGGTACATGTGTACTTCTACTCCACTACAGTTCAGAGGTACATGGTGTACTTCTACTGCTCTACAGTTCAGAGGTACATGGTGTACTTCTACTCACTACAGTTCAGAGGTACATGGTGTACTTTACTACTCTACAGTTCAGAGGTACATGGTGTACTTCTACTCACTACAGTTCAGAGGTACATGGTGTACTTCTACTCCACTACAGTTCAGAGGTACATGGTGTACTTCTACTCCACTACAGTTCAGAGGTACATGGTGTACTTCTACTCCTCTACAGTTCAGAGGTACATGGTGTACTTCTACTCTCTCTACAGTTCAGAGGTACATGGTGTACTTCTACTCTCTACAGTTCAGAGGTACATGGTGTACTTCTACTCCTCTACAGTTCAGAGGTACATGGTGTACTTCTACTCCTACAGTTCAGAGGTACATGGTGTACTTCTACTCCTCTACAGTTCAGAGGTACATGGTGTACTTCTACTCTACAGTTCAGAGGTACATGGTGTACTTCTACTCCACTACAGTTCAGAGGTACATGGTGTACTTCTACTACAGTTCAGAGGTACATGGTGTACTTCTACTCCACTACAGTTCAGAGGTACATGGTGTACTTCTACTACAGTTCAGAGGTACATGGTGTACTTCTACTCCACTACAGTTCAGAGGTACATGGTGTACTTCTACTCACTACAGTTCAGAGGTACATGGTGTACTTCTACTCACTACAGTTCAGAGGTACATGGTGTACTTCTATCCTCTACAGTTCAGAGGTACATGGTGTACTTCTACTCACTACAGTTCAGAGGTACATGGTGTACTTCTACTCACTACAGTTCAGAGGTACATGGTGTACTTCTACCACTACAGTTCAGAGGTACATGGTGTACTTCTACTCCACTACAGTTCAGAGGTACATGGTGTACTTCACTCCACTACAGTTCAGAGGTACATGGTGTACTTCTACTCACTACAGTTCAGAGGTACATGGTGTACTTCTACTCCACTACAGTTCAGAGGTACATGGTGTACTTCTACTCACTACAGTTCAGAGGTACATGGTGTACTTCTACTCACTACAGTTCAGAGGTACATGTGTACTTCTACTCACTACAGTTCAGAGGTACATGGTGTACTTCTACTCTACAGTTCAGAGGTACATGGTGTACTTCTACTCCACTACAGTTCAGAGGTACATGGTGTACTTCTACTCCTCTACAGTTCAGAGGTACATGGTGTACTTCTACTCACTACAGTTCAGAGGTACATGGTGTACTTCTACTCCACTACAGTTCAGAGGTACATGGTGTACTTCTACTCCACTACAGTTCAGAGGTACATGGTGTACTTCTACTCCACTACAGTTCAGAGGTACATGGTGTACTTCTACTCACTACAGTTCAGAGGTACATGGTGTACTTCTACTCACTACAGTTCAGAGGTACATGGTGTACTTCTACTCCTACAGTTCAGAGGTACATGGTGTACTTCTACTCCACTACAGTTCAGAGGTACATGGTGTACTTCTACTCCACTACAGTTCAGAGGTACATGGTGTACTTCTACTCCACTACAGTTCAGAGGTACATGGTGTACTTCTACTCACTACAGTTCAGAGGTACATGGTGTACTTCTACTCCACTACAGTTCAGAGGTACATGGTGTACTTTCACTCCTCTACAGTTCAGAGGTACATGGTGTACTTCTACTCCACTACAGTTCAGAGGTACATGGTGTACTTCTACTCCACTACAGTTCAGAGGTACATGGTGTACTTCTACTCCACTACAGTTCAGAGGTACATGGTGTACTTCTACTCCACTACAGTTCAGAGGTACATGGTGTACTTCTACTCACTACAGTTCAGAGGTACATGGTGTACTTCTACTCACTACAGTTCAGAGGTACATGGTGTACTTCTACTCACTACAGTTCAGAGGTACATGGTGTACTTCTACTCCACTACAGTTCAGAGTACATGGTGTACTTCTACTCCACTACAGTTCAGAGGTACATGGTGTACTTCTACTCCACTACAGTTCAGAGGTACATGGTGTACTTCTACTCCACTACAGTTCAGAGGTACATGGTGTACTTCTACTCCACTACAGTTCAGAGGTACATGGTGTACTTCTACTCCACTACAGTTCAGAGGTACATGGTGTACTTCTACTCCACTACAGTTCAGAGGTACATGGTGTACTTCTACTCCACTACAGTTCAGAGGTACATGGTGTACTTCTACTCACTACAGTTCAGAGGTACATGGTGTACTTCTACTCACTACAGTTCAGAGGTACATGGTGTACTTCTACTCCACTACAGTTCAGAGGTACATGGTGTACTTCTACTCCACTACAGTTCAGAGGTACATGGTGTACTTCTACTCCACTACAGTTCAGAGGTACATGGTGTACTTCTACTCCACTACAGTTCAGAGGTACATGGTGTACTTCTACTCCACTACAGTTCAGAGGTACATGGTGTACTTCTACTCCCTCTACAGTTCAGAGGTACATGGTGTACTTCTACCACTACAGTTCAGAGGTACATGGTGTACTTCTACTCCACTACAGTTCAGAGGTACATGGTGTACTTCTACTCCACTACAGTTCAGAGGTACATGGTGTACTTCTACTCACTACAGTTCAGAGGTACATGGTGTACTTCTACTCCACTACAGTTCAGAGGTACATGGTGTACTTCTACTCCTCTACAGTTCAGAGGTACATGGTGTACTTCTACTCACTACAGTTCAGAGGTACATGGTGTACTTCTACTCCACTCCAGTTCAGAGGTACATGGTGTACTTCTACTCCACTACAGTTCAGAGGTACATGGTGTACTTCTACTCCACTACAGTTCAGAGGTACATGGTGTACTTCTACTCACTACAGTTCAGAGGTACATGGTGTACTTCTACTCCACTCCATGTATTAATACCTTTAGTTTCTTAACAGATCTGGATGAATGATGTGAAATCTAACCAAGTGTTGAATCAGACTTTAGTTCCACCTGGAGTAAATCCACCAGCTACCCTGCAGTCTACAAAGCCATTCAGACTAGCTGCACCTTCACCAGCTACCCTGCAGTCTACAAAGCCATTCAGACTAGCTGCACCTTCACCAGCTACCCTGCAGTCTACAAAGCCATTCAGACTAGCTGCACCTTCACCAGCTACCCTGCAGTCTACAAAGCCATTCAGACTAGCTGCACCTTCACCAGCTACCCTGCAGTCTACAAAGCCATTCAGACTAGCTGCACCTTCACCAGCTACCCTGCAGTCTACAAAGCCATTCAGACTAGCTGCACCTTCACCAGCTACCCTGCAGTCTACAAAGCCATTCAGACTAGCTGCACCTTCACCAGCTACCCTGCAGTCTACAAAGCCATTCAGACTAGCTGCACCTTCACCAGCTACCCTGCAGTCTACAAAGCCATTCAGACTAGCTGCACCTTCACCAGCTACCCTGCAGTCTACAAAGCCATTCAGACTAGCTGCTCCTTCACCAGCTACCCTGCAGTCTACAAAGCCATTCAGACTAGCTGCACCTTCACCAGCTACCCTGCAGTCTACAAAGCCATTCAGACTAGCTGCTCCTTCACCAGCTTTGAGAACACTTTCATGATCAATCATTATAAAACATATCATATATATTATTCTGAAATGGACCAATCTGCACAACGACTACTTTTACTGTCTTTCACTATATTTTGATGAGAATACTTTTCTACTTTCACTTGAGGAACATTTTGAAAGCAGGACTTTTACTGTAACAGATTATTCCTACACTCTGGGTACTTCTACTTTTACTAAGTACAAGATCTGAGTACTTCTACTTTTACTAAGTACAAGATCTGAGTACTTCTACTTTTACTGTAAGTATTCTCATCAAAATATAGTGAAAGTACCAGAGTGTAGGAATACTCTATTTTGATGAGAATACTTGTACTTGAGGAACTCTTCCTACACTACGGTACTTTTTTACTTAACTTCAAGATCTGAGTACTCCCACCTCTGCACACCTGATATGATAAGAACGTTACTCGTAATTGGGGCAACAGAGCTACGAGATAAGGAAGGCTGTTTGGACAGACTACTCGTGTCAACGCGCTAACGCAAAAACACTAATGGCAAACGAGCTTTGTCCACATCGAGCCTTGTAGAGCGTCTCTATACTCTCTGAACGCTCCGTCCCCGGCAGATCTCTGTGTCCGTTGCAGCGTGTCTGTTAGGCCCCGCCCCCCGCACACAGAGACACAGGGAGATCTCTGTGTCCGCTGCAGCGTGTCTGTTAGGCCCCGCCCCCCGCACACAGAGACACAGGGAGATCTCTGTGTCCGTTGCAGCGTGTCTGTTAGGCCCCGCCCCCCCGCACACAGAGACACAGGGAGATCTCTGTGTCCGCTGCAGCGTGTCTGTTAGGCCCCGCCCCCCGCACACAGAGACTAGGCCCCGCCCCCCCCGCACACAGAGAGACACAGGGAGATCGCTCTTCTGGAGTGAAGAGAGCGGAAATAATTATATTGCAAGTTAGAACCGTAACATGCATTTTGACAGACAAGACGGACACTTGGGGGAAATATGCTGCATTTTGAATGTCCGATAGTCCACCTTTAACACCTTAGTCTCGTCTCGTCAACGAAAACTAAATATACATTTCGTCAGTTTTCGTTATCATGAATCCATTTTTAGCTCGTCATCGTCTCAGTCATGTAAAAAAGGTCGTTGACGAACATTTTTCGTCATAGTTTTCGCCCTGAACTCGAGCCGAGTGCGTCCAAAAAAAATAATAATTGGAGAGAAGATGGAGTTTGGACGCCCTCTCAGCCCTGGTCTGGCGGAAACACTGACATGAATAGTCTATAAAATGTCAGAAAAGTAAAATAATTGTGAATCTCTAAATGTCTTTTCTGTCTCACCCACGATCCAAATCTCAGAGAGAATGATGTAACTTTAATACGAGCATTTGAGAGACTGCAATCAGGGGTTTTCTGAGGCACGAAGGACATGTTAGGTGGGGGATGTTGGGGTCTCTCACCACGACGCGGGGGGTCACCAGAACGTGGACCTGGTGTCGGACCATCTCCCCTCCTCTGATGTCCCACAGCCGGACCACCCTCCGGATCACCGCCTCGCTCCACTGGTACAGACCCAGGCTGCACACACAGGAGGAAACGTTACTACAACTAGGCGCCAACACATCGTCCATTTTAGTTTGAATAATATTCCTTCCCATCCAACGCCTGCCTCTCTGTAAAGCATTTTAAAAGTACCCTATCACCCTGTTTCTCATCAATATATCCAGGTCTCAGATATATCCAGAGCCTGTCTCTGATTGGCTGAAACACCAAACAGATCATTGCAGCATTACCCATAATCCCCTCTGTTTCAGCCGTGCTGATTCTCTGTCTGTTACTTCAGATGAAAATAAGGAGCCCCTCCCCACGCCCCTCTGAGAGACATTTGGTTACAAAGAACTCAATGGAGCTCTAGAGGAGATTCAGGTGATAAGGGGGGGGGGGTTACCTTGGTTGCTGATTGGCTAATGGTTACACAAGACAACACATCGTTATGACATCATAAAGTGACCAAAATCTGATCAGCTCATTTTCAGACAGGTTTTTATAGAAATGGATCAAAAAGAGAGAGAATCTTTGTTCCTGAAACTTTCAGAGTCTCTTTCCACAGAGGGGACACATGTTGATGTAGAAGAGACATGAAGAAGAGGGGACACATGTTGATGTAGAAGAGACATGAAGAAGAGGGGACACATGTGATGTAGAAGAGACATGAAGAAGAGGGGATACATGTTGATGTAGAAGAGACATGAAGAAGAGGGGACACATGTTGATGTAGAAGAGACATGAAGAAGAGGGGACACATGTTGATGTAGAAGAGACATGAAGAAGAGGGGACACATGTTGATGTAGAAGAGACATGAAGAAGAGGGGACACATGTTGATGTAGAAGAGACATGAAGAAGAGGGGACACATGTTGATGTAGAAGAGACATGAAGAAGAGGGGACACATGTTGATGTAGAAGAGACATGAAGAAGAGGGGACACATGTTGATGTAGAAGAGACATGAAGAAGAGGGGACACATGTTGATGTAGAAGAGACATGAAGAAGAGGGGACACATGTTGATGTAGAAGAGACATGAAGAAGAGGGGACACATGTTGATGTAGAAGAGACATGAAGAAGAGGGGACACATGCTGATGTAGAAGAGACATGAAGAAGAAGGGGACACATGTTGATGTAGAAGAGACATGAAGAAGAGGGGACACATGTTGATGTAGAAGAGACATGAAGAAGAGGGGACACATGTTGATGTAAAAGAGACATGAAGAAGAGGGGACACATGTTGATGTAGAAGAGACATGAAGAAGAGGGGACACATGTTGATGTAGAAGAGACATGAAGAAGAGGGGACACATGTTGATGTAGAGGAGACATGAAGAAGAGGGGACACATGTTGATGTAGAAGAGACATGAAGAGGAGGGGACACATGTTGATGTAGAAGAGACATGAAGAAGAGGGGACACATGTTGATGTAGAAGAGACATGAAGAAGAGGGGACACATGTTGATGTAGAAGAGACATGGAGAAGAGGGGACACATGTTGATGTAGAAGAGACATGGAGAAGAGGGGACACATGTTGATGTAGAAGAGACATGAAGAAGAGGGGACACATGTTGATGTAGAAGAGACATGGAGAAGAGGGGACACATGTTGATGTAGAAGAGACATGAAGAAGAGGAGACACATGTTGATGTAGAAGAGACATGGAGAAGAGGGGACACATGTTGATGTAGAAGAGACATGAAGAAGAGGAGACACATGTTGATGTAGAAGAGACATGAAGAAGAGGGGACACATGTTGATGTAGAAGAGACATGAAGAAGAGGGGACACATGTTGATCTAGAAGAGACATGAAGAAGAGGGGACACATGTTGATGTAGAAGAGACATGAAGAAGAGGGGACACATGTTGATGTAGAAGAGACATGAAGAAGAGGGGACACATGTTGATGTAGAAGAGACATGAAGAAGAGGGGACACATGTTGATGAAGAAGAGACATGAGGAAGAGGGGACACATGTTGATGTAGAAGAGACATGAAGAAGAGGGGACACATGTTGATGTAGAAGAGACATGAAGAAGAGGGGACACATGTTGATGTAGAAGAGACATGAAGAAGAGGGGACACATGTTGATGTAGAAGAGACATGAAGAAGAGGGGACACATGTTGATGTAGAAGAGACATGGAGAAGAGGGGACACATGTTGATGTGGAAGAGACATGAAGAAGAGGGGACACATGTTGATGTAGAAGAGACATGAGGAAGAGGGGACACATGTTGATGTAGAAGAGACATGAAGAAGAAGGGACACATGTTGATGTAGGAGAGACATGAAGAAGAAGGGACACATGTTGATGTAGAAGAGACATGAAGAAGAGGGGACACATGTTGATGTAGAAGAGACATGAAGAAGAAGGGACACATGTTGATGTAGGAGAGACATGAAGAAGAAGGGACACATGTTGATGTAGGAGAGACATGAAGAAGAAGGGACACATGTTGATGTAGAAGAGACATGAAGAAGAGGGGACACATGTTGATGTAGAAGAGACATGAAGAAGAGGGGACACATGTTGATGTAGAAGAGACATGAAGAAGAGGGGACACATGTTGATGTAGAGGAGACATGAAGAAGAGGGGACACATGTTGATGTAGAAGAGACATGAAGAAGAGGGGACACATGTTGATGTAGAAGAGACATGAAGAGGAGGGGACACATGTTGATGTAGAAGAGACATGAAGAAGAGGGGACACATGTTGATGTAGAAGAGACATGAAGAAGAGGGGACACATGTTGATGTAGAAGAGACATGGAGAAGAGGGGACACATGTTGATGTAGAAGAGACATGAAGAAGAGGGGACACATGTTGATGTAGAAGAGACATGAAGAAGAGGGGACACATGTTGATGTAGAAGAGACATGGAGAAGAGGGACACATGTTGATGTAGAAGAGACATGAAGAAGAGGAGACACATGTTGATGTAGAAGAGACATGGAGAAGAGGGGACACATGTTGATGTAGAAGAGACATGAAGAAGAGGAGACACATGTTGATGTAGAAGAGACATGAAGAAGAGGGGACACATGTTGATGTAGAAGAGACATGAAGAAGAGGGGACACATGTTGATCTAGAAGAGACATGAAGAAGAGGGGACACATGTTGATGTAGAAGAGACATGAAGAAGAGGGGACACATGTTGATGTAGAAGAGACATGAAGAAGAGGGGACACATGTTGATGTAGAAGAGAAATGAAGAAGAGGGGACACATGTTGATGAAGAAGAGACATGAGGAAGAGGGGACACATGTTGATGTAGAAGAGACATGAAAGAGGGGACACATGTTGATGTAGAAGAGACATGAAGAAGAGGGGACACATGTTGATGTAGAAGAGACATGGAGAAGAGGGGACACATGTTGATGTAGAAGAGACATGGAGAAGAGGGGACACATGTTGATGTGGAAGAGACATGAAGAAGAGGGGACACATGTTGATGTAGAAGAGACATGAGGAAGAGGGGACACATGTTGATGTCGAAGAGACATGAAGAAGAAGGGACACATGTTGATGTAGGAGAGACATGAAGAAGAAGGGACACATGTTGATGTAGAAGAGACATGAAGAAGAGGGGACACATGTTGATGTAGAAGAGACATGAAGAAGAGGGGACACATGTTGATGTAGAAGAGACATGAAGAAGAGGGGACACATGTTGATGTAGGAGAGACATGAGGAAGTGAAGAACGTGAAATAACGAGACGTATGAAATAGTGAGACCTCTCGTTGAAGGCGGGCAGGCCGCTGGCGAAGCGTGGCGTCAGAGGTTTCCCCTCGTCGTCGTGGTAGAAGGCGAACAGACCGGCGGAGAAGCCCTGTTGGACAGAAGAGGAACAACATCCACTTCAGAGACACACTGAGAGCCTTCCACCCATCTCCACACCGCCGGGACACACCGTCCTGGAATCTGTAGAAGTCAAATCTCTGCGGCCTGCTTGTAAAGATCCTTCATGGTGTAAACACTTGTCTTTAGCGCATCCTGTTTTAATGCTAAATTGTTGTATTAAGAGGCGTCCAATCGTTTCAGAGTGTGAAGAAGACCTTCCTTGATAATAAAGCCTGTAGCAGCTGGTTTAAGATGATGCGTCCTACATCTCATGGTCTTTCTCCTATCGTCTGATCGTATTCTCACTGTCTATTCTATTTGCATTTCACCTGCTATCTTGGGTTTGAAATATACTTTGATTTGATTCAGAGACACCTTTAGAGCCTCAGAAATCATCTCCACATCCCATTGGAATCAGTGAGAGGACTTTGAGATGAAGTGGAGGAGGAACTGACCAGAGCGTGGATGATCTCGTGTTTGACGGTGGAGAGCATGCCTTCAAACTCCTGAGGCTGGGACGAGATCATCGCAGGACACAGGTTAGCGTAGCCTGCGATCGGCCTGGAGACAAGGGACAAACAATCAGAATTACGTTTATCGCCAGGTTCGTTTACACATACGAAGAATTAGCTTCAGTATCTGGTGCTGCGAACATAAACAATCTCAGAAAATAAGTTCCTCCACGACTTTATCTAACACACCCTACAGGAGAGAGAGAGAGGAAAGCACTGCTCTAACACACCCTACAGGAGAGAGAGAGGAAAGCACTGCTCTAACACACCCTACAGGAGAGAGAGAGAGGAAAGCTCTGCTCTAACACACCCTACAGGAGAGAGAGAGAGGAAAGCTCTGCTCTAACACACCCTACAGGAGAGAGAGAGGAAAGCACTGCTCTAACACACCCTACAGGAGAGAGAGAGGAAAGCACTGCTCTAACACACCCTACAGGAGAGAGAGAGGAAAGCACTGCTCTAACACACCCTACAGGAGAGAGAGAGGAAAGCACTGCTCTAACACACCCTACAGGAGAGAGAGAGGAAAGCACTGCTCTAACACACCCTACAGGAGAGAGAGAGGAAAGCACTGCTCAACACACCCTACAGGAGAGAGAGAGGAAAGCACTGCTCTACACACCCTACAGGAGAGAGAGAGAGGAAAGCATGCTCTAACACACCTACAGGAGAGAGAGAGAAAGCACTGCTCTAACACACCCTACAGGAGAGAGAGAGAGGAAAGCACTGCTCTAACACACCTACAGGAGAGAGAGGAAAGCACTGCTCTAACACACCCTACAGAGAGAGAGGAAAGCACTGCTCTAACACACCTACAGGAGAGAGAGAGGAAAGCACTGCTCTAACACACCCTATAGGAGAGAGAGAGGAAAGCACTGCTCTAACACACCCTACAGGAGAGAGAGAGGAAAGCACTGCTCTAACACACCCTACAGGAGAGAGAGAGGAAAGCACTGCTCTAACACACCCTACAGGAGAGAGAGAGGAAAGCACTGCTCTAACACACCCTACAGGAGAGAGAGAGAGGAAAGCACTGCTCTAACACACCCTACAGGAGGAGAGAGAGAGGAAAGCACTGCTCTAACACACCCTACAGGAGAGAGAGAGAGGAAAGCACTGCTCTAACACACCCTACAGGAGAGAGAGAGAGGAAAAGCACTGCTCTAACACACCTACAGGAGAGAGAGGAAAGCACTGCTCTAACACACCCTACAGGAGAGAGAGAGGAAAGCACTGCTCTAACACACCCTACAGGAGAGAGAGAGGAAAGCACTGCTCTAACACACCCTATAGGAGAGAGAGAGGAAAGCACTGCTCTAACACACCCTACAGGAGAGAGAGAGGAAAGCACTGCTCTAACACACCCTACAGGAGAGAGAGAGAGGAAAGCACTGCTCTAACACACCTACAGGAGAGAGAGAGAGGAAAGCACTGCTCTAACACACCCTACAGGAGAGAGAGAGAGAGGAAAGCAACTGCTCTAACACACCCTACAGGAGGAGAGAGAGAAAGCACTGCTCTAACACACCCTACAGGAGAGAGAGAGAGGAAAGCATGCTCTAACACACCCTACAGGAGAGAGAGAGGAAAGCACTGCTCTAACACACCCTACAGGAAGAGAGAGAGGAAAGCACTGCTCTAACACACCCTACAGGAGAGAGAGAGGAAGCACTGCTCTAACACACCCTATAGGAGAGAGAGAGGAAAGCACTGCTCTAACACACCCTACAGGAGAGAGAGAGAGGAAAGCACTGCTCTAACACACCCTAAGGAGAGAGAGAGGAAAGCACTGCTCTAACACACCTACAGGAGAGAGAGAGAGGAAAGCACTGCTCTAACACACCCTACAGGAGAGAGAGAGAGGAAAGCACTGCTCTAACACACCCTACAGGAGAGAGAGAGGAAAGCACTGCTCTGACACACCCTACAGGAGAGAGAGAGAGAGGAAAGCACTGCTCTAACACACCCTACAGGAGAGAGAGAGGAAAGCACTGCTCTAACACACCCTACAGGAGAGAGAGAGAGGAAAGCACTGCTCTAACACACCCTACAGGAGAGAGAGAGAGGAAAGCACTGCTCTAACACACCCTACAGGAGAGAGAGAGAGAGGAAAGCACTGCTCTAACACACCCTACAGGAGAGAGAGAGAGGAAAGCACTGCTCTAACACACCCTACAGGAGAGAGAGAGAGGAAAGCACTGCTCTAACACACCTACAGGAGAGAGAGAGGGGAAAGCACTGCTCTAACACACCCTACAGGAGAGAGAGAGGGAAAGCACTGCTCTAACACACCCTACAGGAGAGAGAGAGAGGAAAGCACTGCTCTAACACACCTACAGGAGAGAGAGAGGAAAGCACTGCTCTGACACACCTACGGAGAGAGAGAGAGGAAAGCACTGCTCTAACACCCTACAGGAGAGAGAGAGGAAAGCACTGCTCTAACACACCCTACAGGAGGAGAGAGGAAAGCTCTGCTCTAACACACCCTACATGAGAGAGAGAGAAAGCACTGCTCTAACACACCCTACAGGAGAGAGAGAGGAAAGCACTGCTCTAACACACCCTACAGGAGAGAGAGAGGAAAGCACTCGCTCTAACACACCCTACATGAGAGAGAGAGGAAAGCACTGCTCTAACACACCCTACAGGAGAGAGAGAGGAAAGCTCTGCTCTAACACACCCTACAGGAGAGAGAGAGGAAAGCACTGCTCTAACACCCTACAGGAGAGAGAGAGGAAAGCACTGCTCTAACACACCCTACAGGAGAGAGAGAGGAAAGCACTGCTCTAACACACCTACAGGAGAGAGAGAGGAAAGCACTGCTCTAACACACCCTATAGGAGAGAGAGAGGAAAGCACTGCTCTAACACACCCTACAGGAGAGAGAGAGGAAAGCACTGCTCTAACACACCCTACAGGAGAGAGAGAGGAAAGCACTGCTCTAACACACCCTACAGGAGAGAGAGGAAAGCACTGCTCTAACACACCCTAGAGGAGAGAGAGGAAAGCTCTGCTCTGAACACACCCTACAGGAGAGAGAGAGGAAAGCTCTGCTCTAATACACCCTACAGGAGAGAGAGAGGAAAGCATGCTCTAACACCCTACAGGAGAGAGAGAGGAAAGCACTGCTCTAACACACCCTATAGGAGAGAGAGAGGAAAGCACTGCTCTAACACACCCTACAGGAGAGAGAGAGGAAAGCACTGCTCTAACACACCCTACAGGAGAGAGAGAGGAAAGCACTGCTCTAACACACCCTACAGGAGAGAGAGAGGAAAGCACTGCTCTAACACACCCTATAGGAGAGAGAGAGGAAAGCACTGCTCTAACACACCCTACAGGAGAGAGAGAGGAAAGCACTGCTCTAACACACCCTACAGGAGAGAGAGAGGAAAGCACTGCTCTAACACACCCTATAGGAGAGAGAGAGGAAAGCACTGCTCTAACACACCCTACAGGAGAGAGAGAGGAAAGCACTGCTCTAACACACCCTACAGGAGAGAGAGAGGAAAGCACTGCTCTAACACACCTACAGGAGAGAGAGAGGAAAGCACTGCTCTAACACACCCTACAGGAGAGAGAGAGGAAAGCACTGCTCTAACACACCTACAGAGAGAGAGAGGAAAGCACTGCTCTAACACACCTACAGGAGAGAGAGAGGAAAGCACTGCTCTAAACACCCTACAGGAGAGAGAGAGGAAAGCACTGCTCTAACACACCCTACAGGAGAGAGAGAGGAAGCACTGCTCTAACACACCCTACAGGAGAGAGAGAGGAAAGCACTGCTCTAACACACCCTACAGGAGAGAGAGAGAGGAAAGCACTGCTCTAACACACCCTACAGGAGAGAGAGAGAAAGCACTGCTAACACACCCTACAGGAGAGAGAGGAAAGCACTGCTCTAACACACCCTACAGGAGAGAGAGAGGAAAGCTCTGCTCTAACACACCCTACAGGAGAGAGAGAGGAAAGCACTGCTCTAACACACACCTACAGGAGAGAAAGGAAAACATGCTCTAACACCACCCTACAGGAGAGAGAAAGGAAAACACGCTCTAACACACCCTACAGGAGAGAGAAAGGAAAACACTGCTCTAACACACCCTACAGGAGAGAGAGAGGAAAGCACTGCTCTAACACACCCTACAGGAGAGAGAGAGGAAAGCACTGCTCTAACACACCCTACAGGAGAGAGAGAGGAAAGCACTACTCTAACACACCCTACAGGAGAGAGAGAGGAAAGCACTCTCTAACACACCCTACAGGAGAGAGAGAGGAAAGCACTGCTCTAACACACCTACAGGAGAGAGAGAGGAAAGCTCTGCTCTAACACACCCTACAGGAGAGAGAGAGGAAAGCACTGCTCTAACACACCCTACAGGAGAGAGAGAGGAAAGCACTGCTCTAACACACCCTACAGGAGAGAGAGAAAGCATGCTCTAACACACCCTACAGGAGAGAGAGAGGAAAGCACTACTCTAACACACCCTACAGGAGAGAGAGAGGAAAGCACTGCTCTAACACACCCTACAGGAGAGAGAGGAAAGCACTGCTCTAACACACCCTATAGGAGAGAGAGAGGAAAGCACTGCTCTAACACACCCTACAGGAGAGAGAGAGAGGAAAAGCACTGCTCTAACACACCCTACAGGAGAGAGAGAGGAAAGCACTGCTCTAACACACCCTAAAGGAGAGAGAGAGGAAAGCACTGCTCTAACACACCCTACAGGAGAGAGAGGAAAGCACTGCTCTAACACACCCTACAGGAGAGAGAGGAAAGCACTGCTCTAACACACCCTATAGGAGAGAGAGAGAGAGAGGAAAGCTCTGCTCTAACACACCTACAGGAGAGAGAGAGGAAAGCACTGCTCTAACACACCCTACAGGAGAGAGAGAGGAAAGCACTGCTCTACACACCCTACAGGAGAGAGAGAGGAAAGCACTGCTCTAACACACCCTACAGGAGAGAGAGAGGAAAGCACTGCTCTAACACACCCTACAGGAGAGAGAGAGGAAAGCACTGCTCTAACACACCCTATAGGAGAGAGAGAGGAAAGCACTGCTCTAACACACCCTAAAGGAGAGAGAGGAAAGCAGTGCTCTAACACACCCTACGGAGAGAGAGAGGAAAGCACTGCTCTAACACACCCTATAGGAGAGAGAGAGGAAAGCTCTGCTCTAAACACCCTACAGGAGAGAGAGAGAAAAGCACTGCTCTAACACACCCTATAGGAGAGAGAGGAAAGCACTGCTCTAACACACCCTACAGGAGAGAGAGAGGAAAGCACTGCTCTAACACACCTACAGGAGAGAGAGGAAAGCACTGCTCTAACACACCCTATAGGAGAGAGAGAGAGAGAGGAAAGCTCTGCTCTAACACACCCTACAGGAGAGAGAGGAAAGCATGCTCTAACACACCCTACAGGAGAGAGAGAGGAAAGCACTGCTCTAACACACCCTACAGGAGAGAGAGAGGAAAGCACTGCTCTAACACACCTACAGGAGAGAGAGAGGAAAGCACTGCTCTAACACACCCTACAGGAGAGAGCGAGGAAAGCACTGCTCTAACACACCCTACAGGAGAGAGAGAGGAAAGCACTGCTCTAACACACCCTACAGGAGAGAGAGAGGAAAGCTCTGCTCTAACACACCCTATAGGAGAGAGAGAGGAAAGCACTGCTCTAAACACCCTATAGGAGAGAGAGGAAAGCACTGCTCTAACACACCCTACAGGAGAGAGAGAGGAAAGCACTGCTCTAACACACCCTATAGGAGAGAGAGAGGAAAGCTCTGCTCTAACACACCCTACAGGAGAGAGAGAGGAAAGCTCTGCTCTAACACACCCTACAGGAGAGAGAGAGAAAAGCACTGCTCTAACACACCCTACAGGAGAGAGAGAGGA
>JAPTMU010000026.1:2560232-2592732 GCA_028583405.1 Pogonophryne albipinna
AAAGCACTGCTCTAACACACCTACAGGAGAGAGAGAGGAAAGCACTGCTCTAACACACCCTACAGGAGAGAGAGAGAGGAAAGCACTGCTCTAACACACCTACAGAGAGAGAGAGGAAAGCACTGCTCTAACACACCCTAGGAGAGAGAGAGAGGAAAGCACTGCTCTAACACCCTACAGGAGAGAGAGGAAAGCACTGCTCTAACACACCCTACAGGAGAGAGAGAGGAAAGCACTGCTCTAACACACCCTACAGGAGAGAGAGAGGAAAGCACTGCTCTAACACACCCTATAGGAGAGGAGGAAAGCACTGCTCTAACCACCCTACAGGAGAGAGAGAGGAAAGCACTGCTCTAACACACCCTACAGGAGAGAGAGAGGAAAGCACTGCTCTAACACACCCTACAGGAGAGAGAGAGGAAAGCACTGCTCTAACACACCCTACAGGAGAGAGAGAGAGGAAAGCACTGCTCTAACACACCCTACAGGAGAGAGAGAGAGGAAAGCACTGCTCTAACACACCCTACAGGAGAGAGAGAGAGGAAAGCACTGCTCTAACACACCCTACAGGAGAGAGAGAGAGGAAAGCACTGCTCTAACACACCCTACAGGAGAGAGAGGAAAGCACTGCTCTAACACACCCTACAGGAGAGAGAGAGGAAAGCACTGCTCTAACACACCCTACAGGAGAGAGAGAGGAAAGCACTGCTCTAACACACCCTAAGGAGAGAGAGAGGAAAGCACTGCTCTAACACACCCTACAGGAGAGAGAGAGGAAAGCACTGCTCTAACACAACCCTACAGGAGAGAGAGAGGAAAGCACTGCTCTAACACACCCTACAGGAGAGAGAGAGAGGAAAGCACTGCTCTAACACACCCTACAGGAGAGAGAGAGAAAGCACTGCTCTAACACACCATACAGGAGAGAGAGAGAGAGGAAAGCACTGCTCTAACACACCCTACAGGAGAGAGAGAGAGGAAAGCACTGCTCTAACACCCCTACAGGAGAGAGAGAGAGGAAAGCACTGCTCTAACACACCCTACAGGAGAGAGAGGAAGCACTGCTCTAACACACCCTACAGGAGAGAGAGAGAGGAAGCACTGCTCTAACACCCTACAGGAGAGAGAGAGGAAAGCACTGCTCTAACACACCCTATAGGAGAGAGAGAGGAAAGCACTGCTCTAACACACCCTATACAGGAGAGAGAGAGAGGAAAGCATCTGCTCTAACACACCCTACAGAGAGATAGAAGAGGAAAGCACTGCTCTAACACACCCTACGGAGAGAGAGAGAGGAAAGCACTGCTCTAAACACACCCTACAGGAGAGAGAGAGGAAAGCACTGCTCTAACACACCCTACAGGAGAGAGAGGAGAAGCACTGCTCTAACACACCCTACAGGAGAGAGAGAGGAAAGCACTGCTCTAACACACCCTACAGGAGAGAGAGAGGAAAGCACTGCTCTAACCACACCCTACAGGAGAGAGAGAGGAAAGCACTGCTCTAACACACCCTACAGGAGAGAGAGAGAGGAAAGCTCTGCTCTAACACACCCTACAGGAGAGAGAGAGGAAAGCACTGCTCTAACACACCCTACAGGAGAGAGAGAGGAAAGCACTGCTCTAACACACCCTACAGGAGAGAGAGAGAGGAAAGCACTGCTCTAACACACCCTACAGGAGAGAGAGAGGAAAGCACTGCTCTAACACACCCTACAGGAGAGAGAGAGAGGAAAGCACTGCTCTAACACACCCTACAGGAGAGAGAGAGGAAAGCACTGCTCTAACACACCCTACAGGAGAGAGAGAGGAAAGCACTGCTCTAACACACCCTACAGGAGAGAGAGAGAGGAAAGCACTGCTCTAACACACCCTACAGGAGAGGAGAGAGGAAAGCACTGCTCTAACACACCCTACAGGAGAGAGAGAGAGGGAAAGCACTGCTCTAACACACCCTACAGGAGAGAGAGAGGAAAGCACTGCTCTAACACACCCTACAGGAGAGAGAGAGGATAAGCACTGCTCTAACACACCCCTACAGGAGAGAGAGAGGAAAGCACTTGCTCTAACACACCCTATAGGAGAGAGAGAGGAAAGCACTGCTCTAACACACCTACAGGAGAGAGAGAGGAAAGCGACTGCTCTAACACACCCTACAGGAGAGAGAGAGGAAAGCACTGCTCTAACACACCCTACAGGAGAGAGAGAGGAAAAGCACTGCTCTAACACACCCTACAGGAGAGAGAGAGAGGAAAGCACTGCTCTAACACACCCTACAGGAGAGAGAGAGAGGAAAGCACTGCTCTAACCACACCCCCTACAGGAGAGAGAGAGAGGAAAGCAACTGCTCTAACACACCCTACAGGAGAGAGAGAGAGGAAAGCACTGCTCTAACACACCCCTACAGGAGAGAGAGTCACTGCGACCGAAAACAGGCCAAGCACTGCTCTAACACACCCTACAGGAGAGAGAGAGGAAAGCACTGCTCTAACACACCCTATAGGAGAGAGAGAGGAAAGCACTGCTCTAACACACCCTACAGGAGAGAGAGAGGAAAGCACTGCTCTAACACACCCTACAGGAGAGAGAGAGGAAGCACTGCTCTAACACACCCTACAGGAGAGAGAGAGGAAAGCACTGCTCTAACACACCCTACAGGAGAGAGAGAGGGAAAGCACTGCTCTAACACACCCTACAGGAGAGAGAGAGAGGAAAGCACTGCTCTAACACACCCTACAGGAGAGAGAGAGGAAAGCACTGCTCTAACACACCCTACAGGAGAGAGAGAGAGGAAAGCACTGCTCTAACACACCCTACAGGAGAGAGAGAGGAAAGCACTGCTCTAACACACCCTACAGGAGAGAGAGAGGAAAGCACTGCTCTAACACACCCTACAGGAGAGAGAGAGGAAAGCACTGCTCTAACACACCCTACAGAGGAGAGAGAGAGGAAAGCACTGCTCTAACACACCCTACAGGAGAGAGAGAGGAAAGCACTGCTCTAACACACCCTACAGGAGAGAGAGAGGAAAGCACTGCTCTAACACACCCTACAGAGAGAGAGAGGAAAGCACTGCTCTAACACACCCTATCAGGAGAGAGAGAGGAAGCACTGCTCTAACACACCCTACAGGAGAGAGAGAGAGGAAAGCACTGCTCTAACACACCCTACAGGAGAGAGAGAGGAAAGCACTGCTCTAACACACCCTACAGGAGAGAGAGGAAAGCACTGCTCTAACACACCCTACAGGAGAGAGAGAGGAAAGCTCTGCTCTAACACACCCTACAGGAGAGAGAGAGGAAAGCACTGCTCTAACACACCCTACAGGAGAGAGAGAGGAAAGCACTGCTCTAACACACCCTACAGGAGAGAGAAAGGAAAACACTGCTCTAACACACCCTACAGGAGAGAGAAAGGAAAACACTGCTCTAACACACCCTACAGGAGAGAGAGAGGAAAGCACTGCTCTAACACACCCTACAGGAGAGAGAGAGGAAAGCACTGCTCTAACACACCCTACAGGAGAGAGAGAGGAAAGCACTACTCTAACACACCCTACAGGAGAGAGAGAGGAAAGCACTGCTCTAACACACCCTACAGGAGAGAGAGGAAAGCACTCTCTACACACCCTACAGGAGAGAGAGAGGAAAGCTCTGCTCTAACACACCCTACAGGAGAGAGAGAGGAAAGCACTGCTCTAACACACCCTACAGGAGAGAGAGAGGGAAAGCACTGCTCTAACACACCCTACAGGAGAGAGAGAGGAAAGCACTGCTCTAACACACCCTACAGGAGAGAGAGAGGAAAGCACTACTCTAACACACCCTACAGGAGAGAGAGAGGAAAGCACTGCTCTAACACACCCTACAGGAGAGAGAGAGGAAAGCACTGCTCTAACACACCCTATAGGAGAGAGAGAGGAAAGCACTGCTCTAACACACCCTACAGGAGAGAGAGAGAGGAAAGCACTGCTCTAACACACCCTACAGGAGAGAGAGAGGAAACACCTGCTCTAACACACCCTAAAGGAGAGAGAGAGGAAAAGCACTGCTTCTAACACACCCTACAGGAGAGAGAGGAAAGCACTGCTCTAACACACCCTACAGGAGAGAGAGGAAAGCACTGCTCTAACACACCCTATAGGAGAGAGAGAGAGAGAGGAAAGCTCTGCTCTAACACACCCTACAGGAGAGAGAGAGGAAAGCACTGCTCTAACACACCCTACAGGAGAGAGAGAGGAAAGCACTGCTCTAACACACCCTACAGGAGAGAGAGAGGAAAGCACTGCTCTAACACACCCTACAGGAGAGAGAGAGGAAAGCACTGCTCTAACACACCCTACAGGAGAGAGAGAGGAAAGCACTGCTCTAACACACCCTATAGGAGAGAGAGAGGAAAGCACTGCTCTAACACACCCTAAAGGAGAGAGAGGAAAGCAGTGCTCTAACACACCCTACAGGAGAGAGAGAGGAAAGCACTGCTCTAACACACCCTATAGGAGAGAGAGAGGAAAGCTCTGCTCTAACACACCCTACAGGAGAGAGAGAGAAAAGCACTGCTCTAACACACCCTATAGGAGAGAGAGGAAAGCACTGCTCTAACACACCCTACAGGAGAGAGAGAGGAAAGCACTGCTCTAACACACCCTACAGGAGAGAGAGGAAAGCACTGCTCTAACACACCCTATAGGAGAGAGAGAGAGAGAGGAAAGCTCTGCTCTAACACACCCTACAGGAGAGAGAGAGGAAAGCACTGCTCTAACACACCCTACAGGAGAGAGAGAGGAAAGCACTGCTCTAACACACCCTACAGGAGAGAGAGAGGAAAGCACTGCTCTAACACACCCTACAGGAGAGAGAGAGGAAAGCACTGCTCTAACACACCCTACAGGAGAGAGCGAGGAAAGCACTGCTCTAACACACCCTACAGGAGAGAGAGAGGAAAGCACTGCTCTAACACACCCTACAGGAGAGAGAGAGGAAAGCTCTGCTCTAACACACCCTATAGGAGAGAGAGAGGAAAGCACTGCTCTAACACACCCTATAGGAGAGAGAGGAAAGCACTGCTCTAACACACCCTACAGGAGAGAGAGAGGAAAGCACTGCTCTAACACACCCTATAGGAGAGAGAGAGGAAAGCTCTGCTCTAACACACCCTACAGGAGAGAGAGAGGAAAGCTCTGCTCTAACACACCCTACAGGAGAGAGAGAGAAAAGCACTGCTCTAACACACCCTACAGGAGAGAGAGAGGAAAGCACTGCTCTAACACACCCTATAGGAGAGAGAGAGAGGAAAGCACTGCTCTAACACACCCTACAGGAGAGAGAGAGGAAAGCACTGCTCTAACACACCCTACAAGAGAGAGAGAGGAAAGCACTGCTCTAACACACCCTATAGGAGAGAGAGAGGAAAGCACTGCTCTAACACACCCTACAGGAGAGAGAGAGGAAAGCACTGCTCTAACACACCCTATAGGAGAGAGAGAGGAAAGCACTGCTCTAACACACCCTACAGGAGAGAGAGAGGAAAGCACTGCTCTAACACACCCTACAGGAGAGAGAGAGGAAAGCACTGCAACTCTTTGAATCTCCTGGTGATGAAGGAGGACGCCTCACCTGTCGAGCTCTGCCTCCAGCTGGCAGTATGCAGCGTAGGCCACGATGTTCTCCTGCCCGCAGCGCTCCGTTGTGACGCCGCTGACGTACAGAACGAAGTCCGACCCCTCGACCCCGGGACCGTCCTGAGGCCCGATGGGACCGCACGACTTCCCCGACTCACTGCACACCTTGCATTGCTGAAGGAGAAGCAGAGAGAGTCTTTACGTCAGGGATTCAGCTCCACTGTGACGTGAGGAACCCTCCAATGTCACCTCAACCAGGGGGTCTATTTCATCAGGGGTTACATCAGCGTTATGGTTGCACTCAAAGGGCGGGTTGTAACTTTAAGACTATATAAATATACATATATAAATAATTTATATATATAAAATAATGTATTATATCACATTATTGCCTCTGCCTCCTGACCTGCAGGTGGTGCTGTGGCACGCTGACGGGGCCGCAGCGGGTCAGGTCAGCGCAGGCGTCCTGGCAGTACCTGTGAGGGTCATCTCTCTTCCTCAGGTACTGATTGGTGGAGCATTGTCTGAGAGATAATAAGTAAACGTAAGCATGTGCAATAAAAATATGAAATAACAGCATAGAAATACTTATATTAAAATGATATTATGCATCAGAGTTGGACTATCTGGACTGACCTGCTGAGCAGAACCGGGCCGACACGCCGCCGGACGCTGAACACCTTCTGCAGGTAATCGATGGCCTGAGGAAACAGCTTGTCCTGAAACACAAAACATCTGCTGCTAGAAACTGAAGTACCCAAAATACTTTCATATTTTAAAAAGCGATTGTAAACGGCTTTCCACGCCTCGATGTCTGGCTCACCTTCACCAGCCTCCTCTGGTCTGCAGGGAGCCTGGAGAGAGAGAGAGGTGGATTATTAAAACCTCCATCCTTTACTGTCAATCTAGCTCAGGGGACAACGGCCCTGTGGACAGCTCAGATACTGAATGTATTGGGTTTGACAAAGACTTAGGCCCCGTCCACACGGAGACGAAAACGAACAGTAGTCGTTTTAAAAAAAGTCTCCCGTCCACATGGAATTGGCTCAAGAAACGTGTACGTCCAAATGAGACCGCTCGACCCGCTGGAGACGCTGTAGTACATATGCCGGGCCTGTAAGTGGCGCTGTACCTCCGCCACAAAATACACCAAAAGCAGCGAAGAAGACCCCGAGCATGAACTGTAGATTTTGCACTAACATCTGTATCATGGTCAGTAGCGCCTGGAGCACGAATGCAACCCTGTGACCCGCCGTTGTTGTTGTTGGCGAAACGCATCAGCAATGACGCGGGGTGAGCAGCAGAGGCGGGGCTATGGCGTCATCGATTCAGGTAAAGGTCGTATCGGGCGCACACACGGAGCCGCAAGCGTGTCGTCCTCAGACCGACCCACTTTGGGAGCCCGAAGCCGCGGCTCCGTGTCGGCCTCGTGTGGACGACCCGTCTATACGACAGAGAACGTTAGCGAATACAACTGATATCGTCTCCGTGTGGACGGGGCCTTAGATAAGGTTAGAGGTACTTTATTGATACGGACATGTTTGCGTTGCAGCAGCATGAAAAACAACAAAACATTGCTCATAAGTAGAAACTAAAGAGTAGGAATAAACAATACTAGAATTTAAACATCTCCAATAGAATTAAAGCAGCGTTAACAAGTAGAGAATATACAGTAGATTGTGAAGATAAAAAACATTTTATAAATATAAGATACAAAATTAATTAAATATAATACAAATATTGAAAGGAAACGTGATGGACTCACTGGTCCACGCTGTGGTCGTAGATGATCTCAATCTGCAGCTGCAGGTCTTCAGGTGAGCTCCTCTTCGTCAGCCGCTCAGGCTTCAGGTGAACCTGATGGACCACCTGGTGTTAGGAGATACAATACACATTCATATAAACATACATGCAATTAAATATAATACAATGAATGTTCATTTTAAGAAAAAAGTGTAATTTTATTTTATTTGTAGGAAGTATTAATGTTCTTGTTGCTATGGGGTTGCTATGGGGTTGCTATGGGGTTGCTATGGTAAACTGGCTCAAAGGACAGAATAAATGGTGAAGCCATAGAAATCAATCAGAGTGTTTCTATAGATTCACTCCTGGTGTTACAGTTTAATGTTCCCCACAAATACTGTTGGTGTCAGAATAAATAGGAAAGTAAAGCAGCTACAAAACATGGCATTTATATGGACTTTTAAGCTACTTATTTTACATTTAAGATTCAAGTTCTGTTCAAATGTAAAAATGAGAGTGGGCTAGCCTGTTAGCATGATAGCTAACTGTGCAGCCAATATAATTTAACCGACAGATAACTGCATTTATAACACAAAAACAAAGATGTAAAATGTTTAATTTAATCCTAATACATATCAGGTCTGGCTCTTGTGGCTGTCAAACAACAGGGACAGAATAAAGTGTTCTTATCACTGTTTCAGCGTCTCAATTACATGTATTATTAAGTAGTTTTCTTGTCATACAATATAAACACTATTAGTTAAACACTTAACGATCTTGTTTGTAGAGAATATATCTACACAGTTCTTGTTCTTCTTAGTTTGAATCTTTATAGTTTATTGCACTTATTGAACCTCGTTTTGGATAAAAGCGTCAGCTAAATGCTATGTAATATAAACAAATCCCATAATTAGCCACTACTACAGCTAGCATGCTAGTTAGCTTATCGCCTCCGCTTCCATTGTGTTGCAGCTACTTCTGTTAGCATGGTAGCTAACTGTACCCACCGAAAATCTAATTGAACCGGTAGATAACGGAAATGATAACACTCAAACAAACACATCAATTGTATAAAATGGAAGTGGTTTAATCATAATCTTTATAAGGTTAGGCTCGAGTGGTTGTCACACAGCAGGGACACATTAAAGTAGCTTTCTTGTCAAACAATATAAACAAATCTGTTAGCTACTAGTGCAGCTAGCGTGGTAGTTGGCTCCTCCCGTAAGCTTCTATTGTGTTGCAGCTGCTTATGTTAGCATGGCAGCTACACCGGGTCTCACCTCCTCGGGCGGCGGGGCTTGGTGCCTGCAGGTCCCGGGGTGGCAGCTCACCAGAGCCGCCAGGGAGGAGAGGAGGAGCACCGGGCCGAGGAGCCGGGCCCCGCTCAGCCCCTCCATCCTCCGGGAGCCGCTGGGATCACAGCCTCCGGGCCGCTCATCAGGAGGGAAACATGGGGAGAAACATCCGAGTGTTGGGAGAGAATCTGCGGCGGAGAGAAGCAGAAAACACCCCTAAAATATCCTACAATTCATCCATGGAGACACCGGCCGTTGAGAGGGTTAGCAGAGGAGAGGATCGTCTGTTAGCGAGAGGGCTCACTCGCAGGGAGAAGGAGAAACACAAAGATCGTCTATCGTGAGATATTGAGATGTGACAAAAGAGGGGGGGGAAATCATGAGTTCTGACTTTTATCTCAGAATTTAGAGGGGAAAAAACACAATTCTGAGGAAACAGACAATACAAAATAGACACTGAGGTTGAGTCAGACAGCCTGAAGAGTCAGAATTCTGCAAAAAGTCCAGACTGAGAAAAAGTCACAATTTGGAAAAATAAAATGTCAACATTCTAAGAAAAATCTAAATTCTCAAAAAGTTCTGAAAAAAAGTCATAATTTAGAAAAAGTCAGAATTCTGAATAAAAGTAGAAATCCCCCAAAAAATCTGAATTCTGAAAAATCTGAAAAAAAAAAAAAGGTTTATTTCATCTAAACTTTTTTCAGAATCCTGCCTTTTTGTCACATCTCCAAATGTCTTTCTCATGTTGCCCTAATCCTCTTCTGTAGCATCTATACTAATACCAGGAGGAGTTGTTGTTCTTTTGCTCTCCGTAAAAATACTTTTCAAAAAACTTTCCCCGCCCCAAAAACAACAACAACATACTTTTACCTTCTTGAACCCAGTGCTTTCTGCAGGACTTCCCCTGCAGCGGAGTGTTTCTACAGAGTGGCTTCAGGCTCTGCTGGTTCCCACACTCACTTCACAGCGTTAGATGTGATTATGTGTGGAAGTTGAAGCAGGAGTCTGAAGAGAGGCTGCTCTGTGTCTGTCTGATTCACTTTAACCCTGCTTTCATCTTCACCGACTCTGCTTATTAACAACAAATTGAGTTTACAATATAACGGTCTGTGAGACGAGTTCTGCAGTTTCCACTGAGTTAGAGGGATGTGTGTGTGAAGTCTGAAACATGTGATGCATTCATTAGCACGTGCAGACAATAGCTAACCATAGATTTTTGGGGATGCTAAATCCATTTCTGAATTTTCTTTGAGGAAAAATTGCCGTTTTCAGTCCCCTAAAACGTCAAAATCTACCCCAAGTTCATCAAAATCAGCCCACCCGGAGGTACAAATATAGCCACTTTCTGGTTAAACCTGCCATTAAACTTTGAGGTACTGAACATTTCCGGCTTAACAATAAGGCTCTTTGAGCTGGCAAACAAATTAATACATATTTCTTTACCGAGGTTCGCTGGGAGTTCTTCATTTGCGTGTGTGTGTGTGTGTGGCCTAGCATTACTATACTTGTGGGGACCTACATCTGTTTACACAGTCACGTGTGGGGACTCGCCTCCCTTATGGGGACAAAAAGAGACTAGTGTCTGCAACCTTTCTGTCTGTGCTGGATTATGGAGATGTGGTTTATATGAATGCATCTTCTCAGTGCCTTCACCCGCTGGACACCGTCTACCACGGTGCACTGAGATTCATCACAAACCTCAGATCCTTGACGCACCACTGCAATCTATACGCTCGTGTTGGATGGTCTTCCCTGACCACGCGTAGACTGAAACATTGGCACATCCTTATATATAAGGCTATTCTTGGTGCTCTTCCCCCTTATCTAAGGATGTACATAAATAGAAAATGCACAGGATCCTATCGGCTTCGCTCCGAGAACTTTTTCCTTTTGACTGAACCAAAGGTCCGTACTGAACTTGGGAAAAGGGCGTTCAGTTACGCTGCCCCTCAAGCTTGGAACCTGCTTCAAACTGAGCTGAAACTCAGAGAGCTGGTCTCATTAGAAACACTCAAAGCAACTTTAACGGACCTTGAAGCAGGCCGCTGTGTCTGTAAATGCTTTGGCTAAATTTGGTGTATGACTGTGTTGTGATTGTGTGTTTTTTAATTGTTTGTAACTGTAAAACTGTCTGAAACTGTGCTGTTACCATTCTTGGGACAGGACTCTCTTGAAAAAGAGATTTTTAATCTCAATGAGACCTATCCTGGTTAAATAAAGGTAAAATAAAAAATAAAAATGGGGACAAAATGGAGGTCCCCATGAGGGGAATCATTAATTTTAGGGTGACGACTTGGTTAGGTTTAGGATTAGGGTTAGGGTTAGGGTTAGGGTTAGGGTTAGGATTAGGGTTAGGGTTAGGGTTAGGGTTAGGGTTAGGGTTAGGGTTAGGATTAGGGTTAGGGTTAGGGTTAGGCATGTGTTAGGCATAGTCCGTTGTTACTGTTTGAACTACGTAACAATGGTAGGAACTGCTTCGATAGCGTTTTTGATTACAGATTTAAAAATATCATTGCTTGCTTTACCCCTTTAGCCCCACGGACCCGCCGAAGGGGCCGAAACCACAACATCTGCAAGCAACAGCGTCTGAGGGCTTCTTAAGATTTAATAAACTATGAATGTTTCATATCCATGTAACGGGAAGAAACTCAGCTTTGTGGTTTTTTTTTGCAAAAAGGAGTTAGCTAACGCTGAGCCTCTGAATTAGCCACGAGCAGACCCGGCGTCATGGGCGGGCCCCATGGGGCCGGGCCCGCCCATCCAGGATTTGGGCCCGCTGTTTTAATCAGGGCTGAATACCACATTTTTATTGTTTTATTATTATGTTTATTGTTGTTATTTGTAGGGCTTTGTCCTAATATTTATTTTTGTATTAGTTTAATATCATTTTTTTATTTTGCTAGGAAATTCTGAATGAAAGGCTGCGCGCAAGACTGGTTTTTCACTGGGTTGAGTCGTGTGGGTTTTTGAGTGAGATGCGGCACAGCAGCCTGTCAGTTAGTTTACTCTTGCTAGAGGTTCAGGAAAGGAATCTGGCAACTCAGTGCCAGATGCAGAAACCAGTTAGGCCTACGTTAATCAGTTACGTTACCAACGAGCAAGCAAGTCAGCTGGCAATCAATTATATTTTGAAGAGAAATTTACTCTCAAGCGGGCTCTCTCACAAACTCCTGCTCTGTGCGCAAACAGACCGCTGCACAGGCTCTCTGCCTCGCTCAATCTCTCTCTCTCTTTTTCTCCCTCGCTCCACCTCTCTCTCCCTCGCTCCACCTCTCTCTCCCTCGCTCAATCTCTCTCTCTCTCTCTCCCTCGCTCCACCTCTCTCTCCCTCGCTCAACCTCTCTCTCTCTTTTGCTCCCTCGCTCCACCTCTCTCTCCCTCGCTCCACCTCTCTCTCCCTTGCTCAATCTCTCTCCCTCGCTCCACCTCTCTCTCCCTCGCTCAACCTCTCTCTCTCTTTTGCTCCCTCGCTCCAGCTCTCTCTCCCTCGCTCCACCTCTCTCTCTCTTTTGCTCCCTTGCTCCACCTCTCTCTCCCTTGCTCAATCTCTCTCTCTCTCCCTTGCTCAACCTCTCTCTCTCTCTCTCCCTCCCTCGCTCAACCTGTCTCTCTCCCTCCCTCGTTCAACCTCTCTCTCAACCTCTCTCTCTGTCTCCCTCTCTCTCCCTCGCTCAACCTCTATCTCTCTCTCTCTCTGTCTCCCTCTCTCTCCCTCGCTCAACCTCTATCTCTCTTGGTTGAGCGAGGGAGAGAGAGAGAGGTTGAGCGAGGGAGAGAGAGAGGTTGAGCGAGGGAGAGAAAGGGGGAGAGAGGTTGAGCGAGGGAGAGAAAGGGGGAGAGAGAGAAAGGTTGAGCAAGGGAGAAAAAGGGGGAGAGAGGTGAAGCGAGGGAGAGAAAGGGGGAGAGAGAGAGAGGATGAGCGAGGGAGAGAAAGGGGGAGAGAGAGAGAGGTTGAGCGAGGGAGAGAGAGAGGTTGAGCGAGGGAGAGAGAGAGGTTGAGCGAGGGAGAGAAAGGGGGAGAGAGAGGTTGAGCGAGGGAGAGAGAGAGGTTGAGCGAGGGAGAGAAAGGGAGAGAGAGAGGTTGAGCGAGGGAGAGTGAGAGGTTGAGCGAGGGAGAGAAAGGGAGAGAGAGAGGTTGAGTGAGGGAGAGAAAGGGGGAGAGAGAGGTTGAGCGAGGGAGAGAAAGGGGGAGAGAGAGGTTGAGCGAGGGAGAGAAAGGGGGAGACAGAGGTTGAGCGAGGGAGAGAGAGAGAGCAGAGCAGCAGTTTGTGAGAGGGCTTAGAGTCAATTTCTCTTCAAAGCATATGTTTCTGTGCTCAAGATGTTTCATTGCGCGCTCAGGAGAGAGGCTCAAAAACAAGGCCACATTGTGTCTGCTCTGCTAAACACAACCAGCTCACCAGGTTATCACCATTATTAATACACGTCTGAAAAGACATATCATAGACACGCCCCAGGTTATCACCATTATTAATACACGTCTGAAAAGACATATCATAGACACGCCCCAGGTTATCACTATTATTAATACACGTCTGAAAAGACATATCATAGACACGCCCCAGGTTATCACTATTATCAATACACGTCTGAAAAGACATATCATAGACACGCCCCAGGTTATCACTATTATTAATACACGTCTAAAAAGACATATCATAGACACGCCCCAGGTTATCACCATTATTAATACACGTCTGAAAAAGACATATCATAGACACGCCCCAGGTTATCAATATTATTAATACACGTCTGAAAAGACATATCATAGACACGCACCAGGTTATCACTATTATTAATACACGTCTGAAAAGACATATCATAGACACGCCCCAGGTTATCACCATTATTAATACACGTCTGAAAAGACATATCATAGACACGCCCCAGGTTATCACTATTATTAATACACGTCTGAAAAGACATATCATAGACACGCCCCAGGTTATCACCATTATTAATACACGTCTGAAAAGACATATCATAGACACGCCCCAGGTTATCACCATTATTAATACACGTCTGAAAAGACATATCATAGACACGCCCCAGGTTATCACCATTATTAATACACGTCTGAAAAGACATATCATAGACACGCCCCAGGTTATCACTATTATTAATACACGTCTGAAAAGACATATCATAGACACGCCCCAGGTTATCACTATTATTAATACACGTCTGAAAAGACATATCATAGACACGCCCCAGGTTATCACCATTATTAATACACGTCTGAAAAGACATATCATAGACACGCCCCAGGTTATCACTATTATTAATACACGTCTGAAAAGACATATCATAGACACGCCCCAGGTTATCACCTATTATTAATACACGTCTGAAAAGACATATCATAGACACGCCCCAGGTTATCACCTATTATTAATACACGTCTGAAAAGACATATCATAGACACGCCCCAGGTTATCACCATTATTAATACACGTCTGAAAAGACATATCATAGACACGCCCCAGGTTATCTACCATTATTAATACACGTCTGAAAAAGACATATCATAGACACGCCCAGGTTATCACCATTATTAATACACGTCTGAAAAGACATATCATAGACACGCCCCAGGTTATCACCATTATTAATACACGTCTGAAAAGACATATCATAGACACGCACCAGGTTATCACTATTATTAATACACGTCTGAAAAGACATATCATAGACACGCCCCAGGTTATCACTATTATTAATACACGTCTGAAAAGACATATCATAGACACGCCCCAGGTTATCACTATTATTAATACACGTCTGAAAAGACATATCATAGACACGCCCCAGGTTATCACCATTATTAATACACGTCTGAAAAGACATATCATAGACACGCACCAGGTTATCACTATTATTAATACACGTCTGAAAAGACATATCATAGACACGCCCCAGGTTATCACCATTATTAATACACGTCTGAAAAGACATATCATAGACACGCCCCAGGTTATCACTATTATTAATACACGTCTGAAAAGACATATCATAGACACGCCCCAGGTTATCACCATTATTAATACACGTCTGAAAAGACATATCATAGACACGCCCCAGGTTATCACCATTATTAATACACGTCTGAAAAGACATATCATAGACACGCCCCAGGTTATCACCATTATTAATACACGTCTGAAAAGACATATCATAGACACGCCCCAGGTTATCACCATTATTAATACACGTCTGAAAAGACATATCATAGACACGCCCCAGGTTATCACTATTATTAATACACGTCTGAAAAGACATATCATAGACACGCCCCAGGTTATCACTATTATTAATACACGTCTGAAAAGACATATCATAGACACGCCCCAGGTTATCACCATTATTAATACACGTCTGAAAAGACATATCATAGACACGCCCCAGGTTATCACTATTATTAATACACGTCTGAAAAGACATATCATAGACACGCCCCAGGTTATCACTATTATTAATACACGTCTGAAAAGACATATCATAGACACGCCCCAGGTTATCACCATTATTAATACACGTCTGAAAAGACATATCATAGACACGCCCCAGGTTATCACCATTATTAATACACGTCTGAAAAGACATATCATAGACACGCCCCAGGTTATCACCATTATTAATACACGTCTGAAAAGACATATCATAGACACGCCCCAGGTTATCACCATTATTAATACACGTCTGAAAAGACATATCATAGACACGCCCCAGGTTATCACCATTATTAATACACGTCTGAAAAGACATATCATAGACACGCCCCAGGTTATCACTATTATTAATACACGTCTGAAAAGACATATCATAGACACGCCCCAGGTTATCACCATTATTAATACACGTCTGAAAAGACATATCATAGACACGCCCCAGGTTATCACTATTATTAATACACGTCTGAAAAGACATATCATAGACACGCACCAGGTTATCACCATTATTAATAGACGTCTGAAAAGACATATCATAGACACGCCCCAGGTTATCACTATTATTAATACACGTCTGAAAAGACATATCATAGACACGCCCCAGGTTATCACCATTATTAATACATGTCTGAAAAGACATATCATAGACACGCCCCAGGTTATCACTATTATTAATACACGTCTGAAAAGACATATCATAGACACGCCCCAGGTTATCACTATTATTAATACACGTCTGAAAAGACATATCATAGACACGCCCCAGGTTATCACTATTATTAATACACGTCTGAAAAGACATATCATAGACACGCCCCAGGTTATCACCATTATTAATACACGTCTGAAAAGACATATCATAGACACGCCCCAGGTTATCACCATTATTAATACACGTCTGAAAAGACATATCATAGACACGCACCAGGTTATCACCATTATTAATACACGTCTGAAAAGACATATCATAGACACGCACCAGGTTATCACCATTATTAATACACGTCTGAAAAGACATATCATAGACACGCCCCAGGTTATCACTATTATTAATACACGTCTGAAAAGACATATCATAGACACGCACCAGGTTATCACCATTATTAATACACGTCTGAAAAGACATATCATAGACACGCACCAGGTTATCACCATTATTAATACACGTCTGAAAAGACATATCATAGACACGCACCAGGTTATCACCATTATTAATACACGTCTGAAAAGACATATCATAGACACGCCCCAGGTTATCACTATTATTAATACACGTCTGAAAAAGACATATGATAGACACGCCCCAGGTTATCACCATTATTAATACACGTCTGAAAATACATATCATAGACACGCCCCAGGTTATCACTATTATTAATACACGTCTGAAAAGACATATCATAGACACGCACCAGGTTATCACCATTATTAATTAACGTCTGAAAAGACATATCATAGACACGCCCCAGGTTATCACTATTATTAATACACGTCTGAAAAGACATATCATAGACACGCCCCAGGTTATCACTATTATTAATACACGTCTGAAAAGACATATCATAGACACGCCCCAGGTTATCACCATTATTAATACACGTCTGAAAAAGACATATCATAGACACGCACCAGGTTATCACTATTATTAATACACGTCTGAAAAAGACATATGATAGACACGCCCCAGGTTATCACCATTATTAATACACGTCTGAAAAGACATATCATAGACACGCCCCAGGTTATCACTATTATTAATACACGTCTGAAAAGACATATCATAGACACGCACCAGGTTATCACCATTATTAATTAACGTCTGAAAAGACATATCATAGACACGCCCCAGGTTATCACTATTATTAATACACGTCTGAAAAGACATATCATAGACACGCCCCAGGTTATCACTATTATTAATACACGTCTGAAAAGACATATCATAGACACGCCCCAGGTTATCACCATTATTAATACACGTCTGAAAAAGACATATCATAGACACGCCCCAGGTTATCACTATTATTAATACACGTCTGAAAAGACATATCATAGACACGCACCAGGTTATCACCATTATTAATACACGTCTGAAAAAGACATATCATAGACACGCCCCAGGTTATCACTATTATTAATACACGTCTGAAAAGACATATCATAGACACGCCCCAGGTTATCACTATTATTAATACACGTCTGAAAAAGACATATCATAGACACGCCCCAGGTTATCACTATTATTAATACACGTCTGAAAAGACATATCATAGACACGCCCCAGGTTATCACTATTATTAATACACGTCTGAAAAGACATATCATAGACACGCCCCAGGTATTCACTATTATTAATACACGTCTGAAAAAGACATATCATAGACACGCACCAGGTTATCACCATTATTACTACACGTCTGAAAAAGACATATCATAGACACGCCGCAGGTTATCACCATTATTAATACACGTCTGAAAAAGACATATCATAGACACGCACCAGGTTATCACTATTATTAATACACGTCTGAAAAGACATATCATAGACACGCCCCAGGTTATCACTATTATTAATACACGTCTGAAAAAGACATATGATAGACACGCCCCAGGTTATCACTATTATTAATACACGTCTGAAAAAGACATATCATAGACACGCACCAGGTTATCACCATTATTAATACACGTCTGAAAAAGACATATCATAGACACGCACCAGGTTATCACTATTATTAATACACGTCTGAAAAAGACATATGATAGACACGCCCCAGGTTATCACTATTATTAATACACGTCTGAAAAGACATATCATAGACACGCCCCATGTTATCACTATTATTAATACACGTCTGAAAAGACATATCATAGACACGCCCCAGGTTATCACCATTATTAATACACGTCTGAAAAGACATATCATAGACACGCCCCAGGTTATCACCATTATTAATACACGTCTGAAAAGACATATCATAGACACGCCCCAGGTTATCACCATTATTAATACACGTCTGAAAAGACATATCATAGACACGCCCCAGGTTATCACCATTATTAATACACGTCTGAAAAGACATATCATAGACACGCCCCAGGTTATCACCATTATTAATACACGTCTGAAAAGACATATCATAGACACGCCCCAGGTTATCACCATTATTAATACACGTCTGAAAAGACATATCATAGACACGCCCCAGGTTATCACCATTATTAATACACGTCTGAAAAGACATATCATAGACACGCCCCAGGTTATCACCATTATTAATACACGTCTGAAAAGACATATCATAGACACGCCCCAGGTTATCACTATTATTAATACACGTCTAAAAAGACATATCATAGACACGCCCCAGGTTATCACCATTATTAATACACGTCTGAAAAGACATATCATAGACACGCCCCAGGTTATCACTATTATTAATACACGTCTGAAAAGACATATCATAGACACGCCCCAGCTTATCACCATTATTAATACACGTCTGAAAAGACATATCATAGACACGCCCCAGGTTATCACCATTATTAATACACGTCTGAAAAGACATATCATAGACACGCACCAGGTTATCACCATTATTAATACACGTCTGAAAAGACATATCATAGACACGCCCCAGGTTATCACTATTATTAATACACGTCTGAAAAGACATATCATAGACACGCCCCAGGTTATCCACCATTATTAATACACGTCTGAAAAAGACATATCATAGACACGCCCCAGGTTATCACTATTATTAATACACGTCTGAAAAAGACATATCATAGACACGCACCAGGTTATCACCATTATTAATACACGTCTGAAAAGACATATCATAGACACGCCCCAGGTTATCACTATTATTAATACACGTCTGAAAAGACATATCATAGACACGCCCCAGGTTATCACTATTATTAATACACGTCTGAAAAAGACATATCATAGACACGCCCCAGGTTATCACTATTATTAATACACGTCTGAAAAGACATATCATAGACACGCCCCAGGTTATCACTATTATTAATACACGTCTGAAAAGACATATCATAGACACGCCCCAGGTTATCACTATTATTACTACACGTCTGAAAAAGACATATCATAGACACGCCGCAGGTTATCACCATTATTAATACACGTCTGAAAAAGACATATCATAGACACGCACCAGGTTATCACTATTATTAATACACGTCTGAAAAGACATATCATAGACACGCCGCAGGTTATCACCATTATTAATACACGTCTGAAAAAGACATATCATAGACACGCACCAGGTTATCACTATTATTAATACACGTCTGAAAAGACATATCATAGACACGCCCCAGGTTATCACTATTATTAATACACGTCTGAAAAAGACATATGATAGACACGCCCCAGGTTATCACTATTATTAATACATGTCTGAAAAAGACATATCATAGACACGCACCAGGTTATCACCATTATTAATACACGTCTGAAAAAGACATATCATAGACACGCACCAGGTTATCACTATTATTAATACACGTCTGAAAAAGACATATCATAGACACGCACCAGGTTATCACTATTATTAATACACGTCTGAAAAGACATATCATAGACACGCCCCAGGTTATCACCATTATTAATACACGTCTGAAAAGACATATCATAGACACGCCCATGGAGTTAAATACAGTTTTGGACAATATTTAGTTTTTAAATCAGAATGTATCAACGTTGTTGCTTTTTAAAACCATCTTATATACAGACACAATGATAATATAATTACATAATGAAATATCCTTAGATGATGTTAGCTTACTCTGCTGCGTGTTTCCTTCACAAACTGCTCACATGATATCATTAAAGAACACTTTGATACATTAGATCACATCAAAACTGGAGCCTCTTCAGGTCAGAGGTCACAGTAGAAACGCTTACTTTGTGTCTGAGGGTCCAGGTTCATCTCTGAAGAGTGGAGGACGCCCCTTAGACCGGGCACTCTTCAGAGACAGACAGCTGGGGACCGGAGATGTGTCCTCTTCCTCATCTTTGAAATCACTCATCTTCTCCAGTCTGACAGATAAACCAGTAACACTGCACACACACACACACACACACACACACACACACACACACACACACACACACACCACACCACACCACACCACACCACACCACACCACACCACACCACACCACACCACACCACACACACACACCACACCACACCACACACACACACACACACACACACACACACACACACACACACACACACACACACACACACACACACACACACACACACACACACACCACACACACACACACACACCACACACACACCACACACACACACACCACACACACACACACACACACACACCACACACACTCACCACACACCACACACACCACACACCACACACACACACACACACACACACACACACACACATCACACACACACACCACACACACACACACACACACACACACACACACACACACACACACACACTTAAATCTAAACCATCATAATAATAAACTTGATTATAGAACATCAAATCAGTCAGACTTCAGGCCGCCCTCCATTTTGACTGCGCTGGGCTGTCTGAAGTTATGTAACTCTGATGAATGAGGAAACAGGAAATAATAACGTTTACAACACTTGCAGAAGTCTCATTGGATTCTAGAACGCAGATTGTCAGGAAATAAACCCCTCTCTCTTCTCCTCCGTACCCACATCTCTAAAAACAGGGAACAACGGAGCTGATCCAGATTTGCTGCGTCATGACGACATTACTGAAATGTGGGCGGGCTTTACACCCACGGGCCAATCAGAAACGTTGCTGTCAGAAACAATGAGACGTGTTCTGGAAGTGATATGGTCTGTGTTTACATTAGCATGCTAACATCGTCGAGTACGGCTGTGCTGAGGTGGTTTTCCCCCGGAGACGTCGCAAAGAGACGGAGTGGCTCCACCTGTTGCTCCCTGCTTTCCACCTGTCTGGTGTCTGCGATCTGCGGAGGCCTGCTACCACCTGTAGAGTACGGCTGTGCTGAGGAGGTTTTTACCCCGGAGTCGTCGCGGAGAGACGGAGCGGCTCCACGCTTCGGGCTGGGGCCTGCTTCCACTGGGCGTGTGCTGCTGTGCTGAGGAGGATTCACCACGGCTGGGGCCTGCTCCCACCTGTCCTGGTTCTGCTGTTGCAGAGGCCTGCTCCCACCTGTCCTGGTTCTGCTGTTGCAGAGGCCTGCTCCCACCTGTCCTGGTTCTGCTGTTGCAGAGGCCTGCTCCCACCTGTCCTGGTTCTGCTGTTGCGAAGGCCTGCTCCCACCTGTCCTGGTTCTGCTGTTGCAGAGGCCTGCTCCCACCTGTCCTGGTTCTGCTGTTGCGGAGGCCTGCTCCCACCTGTCGTGTGCTGCGGTGTCGTGTGCTGCTTTGCTGAGGAGACCTTTCACCCCGGGGATACCACGGAGAGACCGGAGCGCTTCCACGCTGCTGCTTTCGCCTGTCCTTTGCTGCTGTGCTGATTTGCTCCAGGAACATCGCGGATACTGTGTGCTGGTCTGGGAAAATGGCCCATATCGGGATTCTGCTGTGCCTGTTAACTGTTTTGGACTATGAGAAGATCTCTAGTCATTCTGAGGAGTCTACTGGACTCAGGTCTGTTCTGCCACCCGCAGTGGGCATCCCCTGCAAAGGTTCGGATGTGTTGCACAAACAATTACCGGTTGCCTTGTCACAGACAATCTGCTCGACACAATATGTTTGTCTTTTTTGTTTTCCTGCGATGATGGTTCTTCAGGACTGCTTCTTAAGCTCTAATCACACTCTCGCAGACTTTTCCGGTGTTTCTAAAGTAGATGACAATGTATGTGTGTCCTTGTCCCAGTAGTAGTAGTCAGATCGCTACTCCTGCTGATTTTAAAGCTAGGTCTGGGTTGGGTCTCATCCACTTGAATGTGCGCAGTCTGTTAGGTAAACTAGATTGTGTCCGTATCTGGGCTCGACTGACGCTGACGTCATTGTTTTATCAGAAACATGGCTAAACAAATCTATTTTGGCCTCTGACATTGCCTTAAATGGTTTTAATGTGTATCGTTCCGACCGGCCTAGTAAAGGTGGTGGCGTTGCCATTTATGTGAAGAATAAGTTCAGTGTAACCACATTAGTTTCCAAATCTATCAGTAAGCAATTCAAATTTTTAGCCTTAAATATAGAAGTGACAAAGGGTCAACAGGTCATGGTGGTGGGCTGTTACAGACCCCCCTCAGCTGGCAAGGACTCCTTGTCTTCACTAGCTAATCTTTTATCACAACTAGACTACAAGGAAATAGTGCTACTTGGAGATTTTAACTGGGACTGGTTAACTGCAGTGTCAGAGGATTTTAAAAACCTTTGTATCTCTTTGAATGTTACTCAGATTGTGGACAGTCCTACTCGCCCTAACATTAAGTCCCCTAATAAATCCTCCCTAATTGATCTCATTTTAACTAATGCTCCCTATAAATACTCATCTGTGGGAGTATTTGAGAATGATCTGAGTGATCACTGTGCTGTAGCCACAATTAGGGATACTAAGGTCCAAAAGGTTAAACCTCGTATTATCATTAAGAGAGACATAAATCATTTTGTGGAGCAGGGTTTTGTTCATGATCTGTTTGGGTTTGATTGGGGAAAAATCGATCTGTGTGCTGATGTAGAAACTGCATGGTCTTATTTTTATCTTGGTTTTATTGAGATCATTGATAGACATGGACCCCTGCGTACATTTAGAGTGAAGGGAAGAGACAATCCTTGGTTTTCTGCTGAACTGTCCAGTCTCCTGCATGAGAGAAACAAGGCCTGGGCAAAGGCTAGGAGATCAGGCTCAGAGGTAGAATGGCTGCGTTTTAGGCAGCTAAGGAATAGCTTCACTTCAAATGTCAAAAGTGCTAAATCTAAGTACTATCTGTCAGTTTCCACAAAGAACCTGAACAACTCTAGAAAATTCTGGAAAGCCATAAAATCGATATCCACCGGTGATATCCGTAATGAGCTTCCTCCGTGCCTTACCACAGCATCTGGCTCTATATCGGACAGGGCCACCATGCTAAATTGCTTTAATGAGCATTTTGTGTCCTGTGGCTCTATGTTTGATTCTGTCACTAACTCTGCTTCTGTGAACACTACAGTCTGTGACTCTGAACAATGTGGTCTGGAAAACCCTTTTAGTTTTACTCCTTTTACTGTTGATGTTGTTCATGAAGCTTTAACCAAGTTAGATCCTAAGAAACCGGCTGGTCCGGACAACGTAGAGCCTTTCTTTTTAAAGATAGCTGCAGATGTTATTGCTCTTCCTCTCACTACTCTTTTTAACCTCTCCCTCAGCACAAACACAATTCCAAAAGTATGGAAGTCAGCGTATGTCCTGCCTTTGCTAAAAGGAGGGGAGGCCACCTTATTAAATAACTATAGGCCAATCTCTAAGTTGTCAGTTCTGGCTAAGGTTCTTGAACGCCTAGTGAGTGAACAGGTAAAGGTGTTTTTATGTAAAAATGATATCCTGTCTAAACATCAGTCAGGCTTCAGAAAGCAACACAGCACCATCACTGCCACAATGAAAGTGGTGAATGATGTGGCGAGTATTTTAGATAATAAGCAGAGTTGTGCAGCTCTATTTATTGACCTTTCCAAAGCGTTTGATACCGTCGATCATCTCATCTTAAAGCAGAGGCTAGTCAGTATTGGCATATCCAGCCATGCAGTGGGTGGTTTGTGAACTACCTCTCTGAAAGGTCCCAATGTGTTCACTTTGATGGGCTGTCTTCTGAGTGGTTAAACATTGCTAATGGTGTTCCTCAAGGTTCTGTTTTAGGACCACTTTTATTCTCTATCTACATCAACAGTTTAGGTGAAAATGTGAATGAAGCTACTTTACATTTGTATGCGGATGATACCGTGATGTCCTGTGCAGGTCCCTCCATTAAAGAGGCAGGTGTTCAATTACAGGCTGTTTTTAACATTATTCAGACTCAGCTCTCTGAACTAAAGCTTCTTTTAAATGTGGATAAAACCAAGGTAATGCTATTTTCTAAATCTAAAAAGACACCAGAGCCTGTTTTAGATATTGTAACTACGCAAGGAATAAAACTCAAAGTGGTTGCCTGTTACAAATACCTTGGTATCTGGCTTGATGATTGTCTTACTTTTAAACTTCATGTCATTAATCTGCTTAAAAAGCTGAGGGTTAGGCTAGGTTTCTTTTTCAGAAACAAGTCCTGTTTCTCGCTTGAGGCCAGCAAAAGACTGTGACCTTTTGACCTGTGCTGGACTATGGTGATCTGATCTATATGAATGCACCTGCCTATTACCTGAACAAGTTAGATGCCGCCTATCACAGCGCACTGAGATTTGTCACAAATTGTAAAGCACTTACACATCACTGTACCCTGTATGCCAAGGCAGGTCTGCCATCACTTACTGTAAAGAGGCTCAGTCATTGGTACACGTTTATTTATAAAGCTTTGTTGGGTAAACTCCCGTATTCTATCTGCTCTCTGATAACACAGAGAGTTGCAAGCAGCTATTGTCTGAGATGGCATGATGTAGTATTGTTAGATGTGCCAAGAGCAAGGACTGTCTCAGGTGAGACAGCTTTTATGTGCGCAGCTCCACTTGCTTGGAACAATCTTCAGCAAGAATTGAAACTGAGCAATCTCATTCCTCTGCATGTTTTTAAAGCTAGGCTAAATGAAATGCTCGTTGATACTATGGGCACTTGTAAATGTCTATAACTATGTAAATGTATCCTGTAAATATAATGTATGATGTCCTTTATTGTTTTATGTTTCATGTGGAACCTATATGCTGCAGGTCTCCCTTGAAAAGAGATCTATGATCTCAATGGGACAAATCTGATTAAATAAAGGTTTGAAATTAAATGAAAAATGCTAACACTCCGAGCTAACCTGTACTGGAGAGAGTGTGTGTGAAGAAGCAGGAAATCAAAAGGAAGTCACCTTGTGGTAAACCTGAGAGAGAGAAAGAGTTTGAGCTCCATCCTGTTTCAGAGAGAATCCTTGATGTGGTTTGGAACATGATGTGGAGTTTCATCACGGCAGCATTTAGCTGAGTTTCTGCTCCAAAGGGGCGTGGCCAGCAGCAGCTCCAAAGGGGCGTGGCCAGCAGCAGCTCCAAAGGGGCGCGGCCAGCAGCAGCTCCAAAGGGGCGCGGCCAGCAGCAGCTCCAAAGGGGCGCGGCCAGCAGCAGCTCCAAAGGGGCGTGACCAGCAGCAGCTCCAAAGGGGCGTGGCCAGCAGCAGCTCCATTACATTTAAAGGGCCAGACCCAGAATCATCACTTTAGAAACAGCTGAAATAGAGGGGGGTGAGGCTAGAATGATCTGTTTGGTATTTTGGGCAAAACACTTCATAGACATGTGTTGTATAGATATTTCTCTATAATGTATTGTTCAAATATAGTATAATATGTGAGCTTTAAATGAATGCTCACTTTGCATTTGGGGAAATAATACACTCAGTAAACGTAGCAGACACAGCTCTCATTTATTCACTCAACCTAATAATTTAATTAGAAAACTTATTGTAATTCTTTATTTTTCAAAAGGGGGATGATCTCACACTTACAGACAGAATTAAGAATCATTAATTAATTACAGAATTGCAAAACAAACATCAGTTTTCGGAGTGAGTGGTTTTCTGCGTTTCTGTTTCCAAGTATTTGTACTGACTGGATCCCTCAGTGTTCACATTCACTCACAAATAAGTAACTGTATAGAGTCACAACATGTTTTCACACCAGACACAGGAAGGCCCCTGCTTGTATTCATTAAGGTTATAGTAAATATCATCACGGCAGTCATTAAAGAATAAGGCAACAACAAAATGGAGACCAGCTCCTTCAACTCAAAACCTTTTTAGATATTTTTCTACAAGACTCTTCACTTCCTGTCAGTTTATCAGGAAGGCACAAAGTCAGTCTCTGGGTATTCCTGTCCTCTCTGTATTCAGGGGAAGAATCCAGAACTTCTCACAAAGACAAACGTTTATGTGATAATCCTGTGAAATATCCCAACAACAGTTTGATGTATTGTACTGACGCTAGTGATCAATGTGAGGATGCTAACCTTTAGGCTTAAGGTTATGGGCAGTTCGTCTCACTACAACTTCTGTGTCAGTCCGAAACAATGGGCCCAGAAATACTTTTCCCATTGACTTACATTCTGAATGAGACGCCTGTAAATCAGCTGATACATTTTTTTTAGCTAAATCAACTATGGACACTTGTATAGCCCTTATATAGGAGCTTTAGCCTAATACTAAAGGCACTGTGGTGTGTTTACTCCCGGGAATGAACTAGCTGACGCACTATGCTGTGTGGATAGCTCTGTTGTTGCTTCAATGATGAATCGGTACGTCCGAACATACAATCGTTGCGGTACTCACACACTGCTGCGGCGGTCAAAAACCAAATGCCCAGACACACCCAATCCTGTGACAACACACACCTTATATGGCCATAGGTAATAGCACAGCGACACCCTATGGCACACACAGTGAATAACACACAATTGTTTCAACCCAAACATGACCTTGCATTAAAATGGCTCTTACACCTTATTTAAATCATTGGGTTTATAAAATTTATAAACTGCACTAAAAGCTGAATCCAGAGTTATTTTCTCTCTCCACTCATCTGAATTTACTGACAGGAGGCGGGGCTTAAGAACATCTGAAATGCGAATGCTCTATGAGCTACATACGGTCCTTTAGCTCTCGAGAGGATGGACTGATGGCTCAATCTTCCCACGTATGGGTCATGTTATGGCGTCTTGCTCTGGAGAGCGTCAGGACGTTCTGTCTTCACGCGCCACTGAGCAGCTCTACTAGGAATGAAAGAGGTCCCGCCTCCAACGCTGTTTCCAGTTCTCTTTATACATCCATGTGCACTCACACCGCAGACCGAGTGTTTCCCAGGGAATCATGGGATACCTCCCCTGTCTGAGGGATCTGTAGGGAGGAAGAGGAAGGGGAGGAGGAGGAAGAGGAGGACGGACGCTGGTCATTTTCTTCTTTTTCTGAGTCCTTTTCTGTCTCTACGTCTTCCTCTCTATCCGGTACCTCCTCTCCTTCCTGTCCTTCCTCCTCTTCCTTCTCCTCTTCCTCCAGGACGGTGAGTCTCTCCACCACGCAGTGAGCCGTCAGCCGGGCCTCGGGGTCGTGATCCCAGCACTCAGTGATGGTGGAGCAAAAGACGCTCATCCCCTGGAGGACAGAGTTAGACGTTAGACACACCTCCCTCTACGTTTCATTTAGCTGACGCTTTCATCCATGAAGATACAAACTTAAAACCAGCAGGTTTGAATAGGCCAAACCATTTTAGGTTAGTTTTCTATCTGTGTTTCAGATGTGATCAGACCGTCCTTAGTATCGGCCATCTATCCAGAAATAGCAAAGCGCAGAACTTTCCAATGTGTGTGTGTGTCATAGTGTAATAACTCTGACCTGGTTCTGGGTCCAGGCTGCTGGGATGTCGGGTCGTCCTCGGTCCCTCAGCACCAGATCCCTCATGCTGTCCACACAGGGCTGCTCACACACCTGGGAGCCAAACGCCGGCTCGTAGCTCTTCACCTCTGCACCAACACACACATAAACACACACATGAACACACACATGAACACACACATGAACACACACATAAACACACACATAAACACACACATAGGGAGTCACTGTAAGGCTGACCCAAAGCCACAGAGACAGATTCCAGTAACATGTTGCCAGGTGGGCTTCTACATACATTAGAGTAAGTGTTAAAGGGGACTTCTCAGAGCAACTGATGAGATATTGTTAAAGAACATTTGTTGGAACTCATCACAGGAGCTGAAATATGTTCCAGAAACATACAAGGCTATACCGGGACGTCTGGAGGCAGGGTTCCTGAATACGTTCCTCAATATCTTTCTTACTTTAGCATCCGTTTTTATTTTTCCTTTTTTTACACTAAAATGACCACAGCCATATTTCCATAAGAAATTAGTTGGAGTTTACAAGAGCTTTTATTTTCAAAGAACTACCGAGAGCTAAAGTGAAGCTGGAAATCGAACAACTGACCATCAGATTTGGAGGCGTCCATTTACCCCTTGAGTCAAAGACATCCGGACAGATTTCATTCAAATCTTAACGAGTTCAAGGACCAGAATCTGTTCTGTGGTATTTTGCTTTTTACCAACACACACATAAAGACACACATTACACAAAGACAGAGGGGTTTCAAAGTTCAAGGACCCTAACCCCTGGAGATTAACGGCTGTAAGGACACCTACAGCTCATCATTAATCTGTCCGGCCCTCAACTTTACTGTTGTGGTAAATCTCAGCTCTCAAATAGCATCGTTCTTTAAGAACACACCTGTAAAAAGCCACTTAAAACTACCTGAAAATCCTTTGCATACCCCTTTTGCTGTCTGGATTAAAGCCTTTTGGAATTGTAATAGGCTGGAAACCTCAGAAACACAATTAGATGTTAATTATAGTTATATCCCAAACTGGATGTTATTGAGTTATGTCCAAAACTGTGTCTGTGATGTCAACATTACCTTTGACACCCTAAACTCTAAACGGTTTAATCCTTCCATCCAGGTGTTCCTGAAACATAACGTTCACTAAACAGGGACAGAACCAGAAAACATCAAACGTACCGCCATCAATGGTGCGGCGCCTTATTATTTTATCCATTTTGAACCATGAGCTGAGCTGTAAATAAGCCTGGACTGAGGTTCCTGCCTTTTAATCTCTTGAAGATATATTGAGACTTGTAGAAGCTCGTACCTCCGATGGCCTGGCAGCGGGAGGCCATCTCCCAGTGAACCAGAGACATGGAGTAGACGTCCATCTGTTTGAAGGCCTCCAGGTCCTCCAGGTTCACTCTGGACTCCAGCACCTCCGGAGCCATGTAGCGGGCGGTGCCCACCTGAGACAAGGAGTCAGATCAGATCATTCAGCTTCAGCCTTGTGGTTTATTTATTGTATTCTTTGCGTAGACTCAGGGATTACGGAGTCGAGCAGAAGTTCATGCTATTGTTTTATCATGCAGTGTTTGAGAGCATCATAAGATATGGTATCACTGCCTGGTGTGGTAACTCGACAGTCGAAGTAACAGACTGCTATGAAAATGATGGGGGTCAAAAAACATCCATCTCGCCAAAACATATATGAGCAGTCCATTATTAGACGGGCACAACGTGTCTGATCCCCCCACATACTCCACCCAGAACTCCAGCTCCTCCCGTCTGGAAGAAGATTCACGGTTCCCAAGATCAGGCTGAACCGCTATAAGCACTCAATCCTGCCTCTGTCCATTGAGCTTCTTAACACTCACATGTAATGTAATATACTTTCAAATGTTGGCCATGAGGGTTGTGTAATAGGTCCTAATTTTCAGTATGTGCATCTGTGTTTGTTCAAACAGTGCATGAGTGATGTTTAATGTTTATTATGTTTGTACATGTACATGTATGCGGAACTGCAGGACGGAGTCCAGAACTAATTTCCTTACGGGGACAATAAAGTATATCGTATTGTATCTGTGAACCGTTCACCTGTCCGCTGTTGGCGAAGACGTCCACGGTGAGCGAGAGGTCGAGTCTCAATGCCAGACCGAAGTCAACCAGAGCGCACTCCCTCCTGCTCTTCACCACCAGGTTACTGCTCTTCAGGTCCCGGTGGGCGACCGGCACCTGGAACACAAACAACAACAAACAAGCCCCGTCAATAAACAACTTTAACCCACCATTTAGCTCGCAACAGCACACTTGAAACATCACATCCAAGGGCAAAGAAAGACAATGCTTAAAGACTACAGAACCGTCTCTTCTGGGGTGATCTGAGACTGAATCCATCTAGTGGACTGAACATCTGTTCAAAAACAGATGTTATTTCCACTTTGGATCTAAAACGGATCGGAGATGTCACCTTTACTTTCATTGTTTTTTAAAACGTTTTCTTACTAAGGGCTAATCACAATCTAGATAGGAGAATACATCAGTAAATTGAAATGTTGAAGCACTCATCGTACCTTAATTTAGTACCTGTATATCCGTGCACTAGGTATGGTACTTATTTAGTTCTTCAGACAACTTCAGTTTTATTTGTTCGATTTTCTCCGCTACACATACAAAGTGAATACATTTGTAAAAGTAAAACTGGGTGTCCAGAGATTATCTCACATACCTGAAAACTGGTCGATTTTCGGCAAGATTCGCCGTCTTGAAATTAAAATATGTCATTCACGAGAATCGCGTGGATACAAAACGTTTATTTTTTGGGTTGGGTCTTGGTCAGCACAATTTCCCATAGCTAACATCGATAACAAACATGCACTTTCAGAGGCTGACACACTAAATAAATGAACTGAATTGGGGGAGACTGGTTGAAATAAATAGTTTGTTAGTTGAAGGTTAGTTCAAGGTTAGTTCAACGCACATTTTCAGCACATTTTAAGACACAGAGCCATTTCAAAGTGCTTCACAGGCAGTTTGTTTGTCTGAAGTTGATGTTGCTTTCTTGCTTTATTTTCTTCTCAGAGTATACCAGAAACAAACATGTCACCTTCCTCCCAACTTGTGAGTTCCCCAGTGTGATCTTACCTTTGGCACCCCGCTGGGCGTGGTGTCGCTATGCAGGTGAGCTAACCCTCTGGCGATGCTTCCTGCCATACACACCAGCTCCTCCCAGCTCAGAGTGTGAGCAGACAGGAAGTCCTGCAGGTTCCCCATGCTGTGATAGGCCAACACCAGCCAGTACTTCCTGTGTCCCGGCGGCCCCCTCTCTTCGGCCGCCAGGAACCGAACCACGTTATCGTGCTGCAGCGTCGGGTCGGAGAAGATGTAGCACTCGTTTCTCCAGGAGGCGAACTCTACGGCGGGAAACACCTTCACCGCTACCGTCTCGTAGCAGTTAACTCCGCCCACCCGGCCCTCCAGAAGACACGCCTTCCACACCTCCGCAAACCTACCCTTCCCCACCAGCACCTCCAGTTTGATGGGCAGGGGTTCCAGTTGATGGTCCCGCCAGTCCGTCACATCGGAGAGCATGTCGTCGTTGGGAGGATGACCCTTACCTGTAGAATCAGAATAACTTTATTTGTCCCGTAAATCATCCATCCGTCAATCCGTCCAATAACTTATTAATCTATCCAATTATCCCTGTATTCATGCATCAATCCAACTTTCCTTTTAATATTTCCTTTTCATTTCTCTAATGTACAATGCCTTGTCTTTTTATGCTGCTGCAATGCAAATATTTCCCAAATTGGGATCAATAAAGTACTTCTTATCTTATGTTATCTTATCTTATGTTATCTTATCTTATATGTATAGACTCCCCTGTTTCAGTTCCCATCCTCAGCCTCCACCCCCCCTCTCCGAAGGCCTGGTACAGATCGGGGGTGCGCTTGGTGGGCCATGCCGGGCGAGCAGGAGGCGGGCGGGGTTTATCTGGCCGGTGCGTCCGGTAGAAGTAGAAGGCGGCGGCAGCGACCAGGGCCACCAGGACCGGAGGAACCAGACTCACCACCACCACCGGGAGCACATCCTTACTCTGGAGCCGAGAGAACCCTGGGGGGGAGGGAGGGATAATCATCTTTACATACATACATCCTATACTATACTTACTTGTTTGCCTGTCCTTGTTTGTCTACCCTCCCTCATACTGTAAAGCGTCTTTGAGTTGTGAAAAGCGCTATATAAATAAAATGCATTATTATTATTATTATCCATCCAACCGTATATCCATGTATTAATCCAATAACTCATCCATCCACCCAATAACTCATCCATCCACCCAATAACTCATCCATCCACCCAATAACTCATCCATCCACCCAATAACTCATCCATCCATCCAATAACTCATCCATCCATCCATCCAATAACTCATCCATCCACCCAATAACTCATCCATCCACCCAATAACTCATCCATCCACCCAATAACTCATCCATCCACCCAATAACTCATCCATCCATCCATCCAATAACTCATCCATCCACCCAATAACTCATCCATCCACCCAATAACTCATCCATCCACCCAATAACTCATCCATCCACCCAATAACTCATCCATCCATCCACCCAATAACTCATCCATCCACCCAATAACTCATCCATCCAATAACTCATCCATCCACCCAATAACTCATCCATCCACCCAATAACTCATCCATCCATCCAATAACTCATCCATCCATCCATCCAATAACTCATCCATCCACCCACCCAATAACTCATCCATCCACCCAATAACTCATCCATCCATCCAATAACTCATCCATCCATCCATCCAATAACTCATCCATCATCCATTAAATATTTCCTTTATAAGTTATCC
>JAPTMU010000026.1:2597732-2600232 GCA_028583405.1 Pogonophryne albipinna
CCTTTACTCAAGTAGAAGTACACACATCCTGTACTCAAGTAGAAGTACACACATCCTTGACTCAAGTAGAAGTACACACATCCTTTACTCAAGTAGAAGTACAGATACTCGTGTTTAAAGATACTCGGGTGAAAGTAGAAGTACTGACTAAACTTCTTTACTCAAGTCAAAGTAAAGAGGCTTTGAAATGTACTTCAGTAAAAAGTACCCATAACTAGCAGCTGTTTTAAAGAGTACCTGACCTCCCTTTATATTAATAGAACAATAATGTCATTGTTAGCTAATGAATGTTTCCATGCTGAACAACGGCAACATGACAACGTTTCCATTGGTCCCTCTTCTTTAGAGAAGACCAGGAAATGATGGATACACGGATCGTGTTCAAATCAATAGGCACGCAATGACTCTAAAGAATAATGATCACGCCACCAAACACACATTCAGACTAAAGGAACCAGCTGTTTGGAAAATGAGAGAAGTAGAAAGTACAGGTATTTAGGTTCAACATGTAAGAAGTAGAAAGTACAGGTATTTGTGTTCAACATGTAAGAAGTAGAAAGTACAGGTATTTAGGTTCAACATGTAAGAAGTAGAAAGTACAGGTATTTGTGTTCAACATGTAAGAAGTAGAAAGTACAGGTATTTGAGTTCAACATGTAAGAAGTAGAAAGTACAGGTATTTGTGTTCAACATGTGAGAAGTAGAAAGTACAGGTATTTGGGTTCAACATGTAAGAAGTAGAAAGTACAGGTATTTGGGTTCAACATGTAAGAAGTAGAAAGTACAGGTATTTGGGTTCAACATGTAAGAAGTAGAAAGTACAGGTATTTGTGTTCAACATGTAAGAAGTAGAAAGTACAGGTATTTGAGTTCAACATGTGAGAAGTAGAAAGTACAGGTATTTGTGTTCAACATGTAAGAAGTAGAAAGTACAGGTATTTGGGTTCAACATGTAAGAAGTAGAAAGTACAGGTATTTGAGTTCAACATGTAAGAAGTAGAAAGTACAGGTATTTGGGTTCAACATGTAAGAAGTAGAAAGTACAGGTATTTGGGTTCAACATGTAAGAAGTAGAAAGTACAGGTATTTGGGTTCAATATGTAAGAAGTAGAAAGTACAGGTATTTGGGTTCAACATGTAAGAAGTAGTAAGTACAGGTATTTGTGTTCAACATGTAAGAAGTAGAAAGTACAGGTATTTGGGTTCAACATGTAAGAAGTAGAAAGTACAGGTATTTGGGTTCAACATGTAAGAAGTAGAAAGTACAGGTATTTGGGTTCAACATGTAAGAAGTAGAAAGTACAGGTATTTGGCTTCAACATGTAAGAAGTAGAAAGTAAAGGTATTTGGGTTCAACATGTAAGAAGTAGAAAGTACAGGTATTTGGGTTCAACATGTAAGAAGTAGAAAGTACAGGTATTTGGGTTCAACATGTAAGAAGTAGAAAGTACAGGTATTTGGGTTCAACATGTAAGAAGTAGAAAGTACAGGTATTTGTGTTCAACATGTAAGAAGTAGAAAGTACAGGTATTTGGGTTCAACATGTAAGAAGTAGAAAGTACAGGTATTTGGGTTCAACATGTAAGAAGTAGAAAGTACAGGTATTTGAGTTCAACATGTAAGAAGTAGAAAGTACAGGTATTTGTGTTCAACATGTGAGAAGTAGAAAGTACAGGTATTTGAGTTCAACATGTAAGAAGTAGAAAGTACAGGTATTTGAGTTCAACATGTAAGAAGTAGAAAGTACAGGTATTTGGGTTCAACATGTAAGAAGTAGAAAGTACAGGTATTTGGGTTCAACATGTAAGAAGTAGAAAGTACAGGTATTTGGGTTCAATATGTAAGAAGTAGAAAGTACAGGTATTTGGGTTCAACATGTAAGAAGTAGTAAGTACAGGTATTTGTGTTCAACATGTAAGAAGTAGAAAGTACAGGTATTTGGGTTCAACATGTAAGAAGTAGAAAGTACAGGTATTTGGGTTCAACATGTAAGAAGTAGAAAGTACAGGTATTTGGGTTCAACATGTAAGAAGTAGAAAGTACAGGTATTTGGGTTCAATATGTAAGAAGTAGAAAGTACAGGTATTTGGGTTCAACATGTAAGAAGTAGTAAGTACAGGTATTTGTGTTCAACATGTAAGAAGTAGAAAGTACAGGTATTTGGGTTCAACATGTAAGAAGTAGAAAGTACAGGTATTTGGGTTCAACATGTAAGAAGTAGAAAGTACAGGTATTTGGGTTCAACATGTAAGAAGTAGAAAGTACAGGTATTTGGGTTCAACATGTAAGAAGTAGAAAGTACAGGTATTTGGGTTCAACATGTAAGAAGTAGAAAGTACAGGTATTTGGGTTCAACATGTAAGAAGTAGAAAGTACAGGTATTTGGGTTCAACATGTAAGAAGTAGAAAGTACAGGTATTTGGGTTCAACATGTAAGAAGTAGAAAGTACAGGTATTTGAGTTCAACATGTAAGAAGTAGAAAGTACAGGTATTTGGGTT
>JAPTMU010000026.1:2607732-2610232 GCA_028583405.1 Pogonophryne albipinna
TGAAGCAATAATACTTTTACTACTCAGCCATTGTAATATGTGAAAGGACTTTTACTTATCTGAAGTACTTTGTTATATTAGTACGTTTACTTTGTTGTCCTGAGTATTTTTCCTGAGCCATGTTTACTCCTCCAGCAGAACACAAGTTACCCCGGAGAGAGGGGAGCAGATTCCCGGGGAGAAGAGAGCAGATTCCCGGGGAGAAGAGAGCAGATTCCCGGGGAGAAGAGAGCAGATTCCCGGGAGAGAGGAGAGCAGATTCCCGGGGAGAAGAGAACAGATTCCCGGGAGAGAGGGGAGCAGATTCCCGGGGAGAAGAGAGCAGATTCCCGGGGAGAAGAGAGCAGATTCCAGGGAGAGAGGAGAGCAGATTCCCGGGAGAGAGGGGAGCAGATTCCCGGGAGAGAGGAGAGCAAATTTCCAGGAACAGGCAGCACTCACCGGCCGTCAGGAGGGCGAAGATCCCGGTCCAAAGCGTCCGGCATCGGGCCATCATAAGCGGGCAGAAATCCGTGTGTGTGTGGGTGATCTGTGGAGCCTCTGAGCTGCGGAGACAGAGAACAGATGTTTCTCATCCAGATGTGGTTAGCCCCGCCCCACTGCTGCCTCTCTCTCTCTCACACACACACACACATACACACACACACACACACACACACACACACACACACACACACACACACACACATACCATGTATACATCACTTCAGGGGACATTACATTGACTTACATGCATTTCCTGGAGACTTATCCTAACCTTAACCATAACCAACACATGCCTAACCCTAACCCTAACCCTAACCCTAACCCTAACCCTAAACCTAACCCTAATCCTAAACCTAACCAAGTCTTCACCCTAAAATTAATGATTCCCCTTATGGGGACCTCCATTTTGTCCCCATAAGGGAGGCGAGTCCCCACAAAGTGGGGTAAGTGTAACTTTACACATTGAAGTATAAACTAGTTTTTTTTAAATAACGACAACAAAAAGAGATTGATCAACAAATCAAATATTCAACGAAAATGGTGCTGTTGTTGTTGTTGTTGTTGTTGTTGTTGTTGTTGTTTAAACAGACAGAGAAAGGCTAGCAGTTTCCATCTGTTTAAAGTCTTTATGCTAAGCTAAGCTAACTGGTACGCTCTCTCACACACTTCTCATATCTGTATTAACATCAGGAGCACATGAGGACTTTATGAAATAACAAGCATTATTAAACATCCCGTGGGTGTCTGTAGAAATGAAACTGTGATGTTCTGCTGCCGCCTGGTGGCCACGGGAAGAACTTCAGCCACTTTGAATTGTAAGAAGAAGAAATTAAGAGTCAGGGTTTCATCCAATCAAATCAAAAGGTTTATTGTTTATTAATATTGTTGAATTTAACCTCCTTCAACTCACTTATGAGAACGACAATTAAAGTTTAATGTTCAGAACGCTCTTTATTTGTCTCATCCTGCCTGTGCTGCAGCTCCTCTTTCCACCCTCTGTCTGAAACCAGAGCCCAGTCTGCTCTGATTGGTCAGCTGGCCGGCTCGGCTGTTCATTTTCTTAATGAAGTATTTCAAAATAAATCTCCAATTGTTCGACTTCCTTTGAAGTACTTGAAGTAAAGGTACAAACGAAGCAGTAACATGTACATAAAGTACTTAAAGCAAAAGTACTAATTGTGCAGTAAAATGGAGTACGAAGTATGAATGTAGTATGAAGTACTTGAAGTAAAAGTACTTGAAAGTAAAAATACTAATTGTAATGTTAAGTTAAAGTACTTGAAGTGAAAGTACTAGTTGTTTAGTGTACTTTGTGCACGCTACAGAATTGTACACACGGCATGAAGCGTATAATACTTTTACTACTCAGCCTTTGTAATATGTGAAAGGACTGATCTGGTCTGAAGTACTTTGTGTATTAGTACGTTTACTTTGTTGTCCTGAGTATTTTTACCCAGAATTTACTATGATCTTTTTCAAATGTAATCTGCTTTCTCCTTTGAATATTTGAGTCTTTTTTGTCAAAATATTACAACTTTTTGTCGGAAACAAAAGGATTGTGTCCTCTGCAGACCATTGACATGCACTAAATAGAACTGCAGGAGAGGGAACACCACGCAGAAAGCAGATGAGGGCCTCTTCAAACTACACCTCTGTCTCTGCCTCGTCTTCATCAGTCGACTCTCAGTCCTTCACCTTGAACCCGCCTGACGTCCAGTCTGTGTAACTCTGAAGTCGACCTCACATCGCCATATAAAGACAAAGCCTTTGATTCCTGTTTCTGAGGTTCACGTGTCACTTCCTTCCTCGTGGATTTGAATATCTGCACTTCTGTCTTCGCTGTCGCCGAGCAGAGAGCAGCGCGGACACAGAGCAACACACACTCTTTCCTCTGCACGACACACACCTGCAGACGCCTCGACCTACAGGTAACTACACACACACACACACACACACACACACACACACACACACACACACACACACACACATGGTAGTGTCTCCTGAGAGAAGA